>PJEX01000085.1:0-76952 GCA_005350895.1 Colletotrichum tanaceti
CCTTATAAAGATAAAGGTAAGGCTTATAATATAAGGTAACTAATAGGTAAAAGATATATAAGATATATATACTATAACGCTAGTAGGTATATTATTCTAAATACTAATAGCCTTAGCTACCTAGTTTAATTTAAACCTACTCTAATATAATATAGTAAACGCTTTTATCTACACTAATATTAATAAGGAGATTTATATAGAGCTTCCTCTAGGCTACTATAAGAAAGGCGTTATTATATACCTATAGAAAGCCCTCTATAGGCTACACTAATCTCCCCTACTATAGTAAAAGCACTTTAAGAAAGGCTTAATTAAATAAGGATTTAAATACATTATAGGAGAGGATTACTATTAGTAAAAGGATAAGGTAACTTTCTTTTTCTATATTAATAACTATATATTAGCCTTCCTAAATAACTATAAGCCTATAGTAATACATAAGATAAGCTCCCTTTAAGTAAAATACTACCTTAAGGGTAGCTAGGAGCTCTAATAGTTCCTAGGCCTTAAGATCTTATGTAATTAGAAAATGTACTACCTTTAGCTCTTACAGGCTATATATATAGAGAAGGCTGTAAAGCTACTTCCTATACGTATAGACTTATTAGAAAGTAAAAGCTATAAGTATATACCTATAGTAAAGGCTAAGCTACTCCTATACATAGGAAACATATACTTAGGTAATATAACCCTATACTAATAGAAGGTTAGTATAATCCTTTATACTACTATAATAATATATCTAGATATTACTTTTATAGCTAGTAGGCTTATAAGATTTAACTAGAACCTAGGTAAAGCCTACTAGAAAGCAGTAGACTATATATTATAATACCTCTATAAGACATAATACCTCTACCTTTACTATAGCGCTAAGCCTAGCAGTATAGATAATATACTTAAGGTAGCGTCTAACGTAAGCTTTATAGATAACTTAGTTAATTAGAAGAGCTTATAGGCTTTTATAATAAAGCTTTTTAGAGGTATAGTTACTTAGTATACTAATAAGTAGGATATAGTTACTACTTTAACTACTAAGGCTAAACTCCTAGCTCTTTTATGAGCTACTAAGGAAGCTATTTCTATAAACTAATTAATTATATAACTTTAAGTTTAATTACTTTTTAGAAAATATATATAGTAATATATACTATAGGTATACCCTAGCAGCTCCTAAGAATAATAATTTAGTATAATAATATCTAGATAGTTAGCTTAGTAATAAAGGAGCTCTTAAAGCTCTAAATAAAGCTATACTATATTAATATTTATACTTACTAGCTATATTAAGAAGTTACTAAGGGATATATTAACGTCTTATGTACCCTATTAGCTAAGCTTATAGTAGATAGACTTATAAAGGCTCTTAATAGCCTAAAGTATAAGACTTTCTTTTAGTAGCTTAATATAACTAATAAGAAGGAGGTCCTTAAGTGTAATTATAAGAAGGAGCTTACTAAAGATAAAGTATACCTAGAAGTACTAATAGTAAAGGATAATATATAGGCTATAGAGGAGACTTATAATCTCCTATATACCTAAGCGCCCTATACATGCTTATAAGGGTAGGAAAGGATATTTATAGTGTGTAGGCACTTTACCCTTTATAATATTAGATTATAAAGGCTAGTAAGAAGCCCTTCCCTAAAGGGGTATGTTAAAATTAAGGGATATATATAGAGGGCGCTACGCCTAAAGGGCGCTATAGAGATTAGTTATATTTAGTCTAGTGCAGCCTAGCTGCTTAGGTGAATACAGGAGTAATTATTATAGGCTTAGACCTAGGTAACAGGCTTTTCTAGTAGCCTTAGGCACCTAAGAAAGGGGTTCTAAAAGGCTTGCTAAGCAGCCTAGCTGCGCTATAATAGTTGCACACATAACACACTAAATATACGCACAATTAACGCACAGCCTTGATCCCCGTCACTTTAGACAGTTGTTGTCAATTAGAACTGCTAATGGGGGGAATGTCCTCTTTTTATACCTGTCTGGCTACGGTTGCACTGCCTGCTATCCACAATTTTGGAACTGATGCTCTTTGATTTGGATGTAGAGTCGCTGCTATCTACACCTGTACAGGTGTTTACAGCTAGATCTACAGGGGGCGGGGCATTTCTCAAGCTGCCAAGCGTTTTGTCAATCTACTAGATCTGAGGTAGAGTCAAAGTGTCCCCGTTCGTCTCTACTTTTGTCAGCTAGTGCCCCTCGGCTCATTTTAGTTGCGACGAATTAACGAGGCTGAAACTAGAGTAGAGTGAGGGGGATGTGTAGAGTTCAAGGCATGACTAACATGGTCTCAAGAAGTACCCGATAAGTCTAGAGGCCTTGGGAGTGAAAAAGTCCCCGTTTGTCTCTTCTTTTTGTTAGCTAGTACCCCTCAGCTCATTCTAATTGTGACGAATAAACGAGGCCTGAAATAGAGTAGACTGAGAGGTATGTGTAGAGTTTAAGGCATGATCAACATGGTCTCGAGAGGTATATGATAAGTCTGGAGGCCCTGAGAATGAATGGGTTTTAGGGGAGAGTGTAACTTTAGTTGTTTTAGCGCTGCAGGGTCATTCCCCACAAATGTTATGATCTTTATGTCTACAGTCTAACACTAGATCTAAAACACACAATGTTACGGATGGTATGAATTTCTCTTGTCCCGTAGTTATCCCCTCACCGCCTAGTAGAATATATTGACAGCTTACATAGACGGTAGAAAAGGAAACAGGTTGAACCCACTAACGCTTAATGTCATAGCTTGAACAATGTCACAGGCATAGTCTCTACACAACGGCGTAGTAATGTATGTCGTTATGTTAGATTAGGGGATATAAGCATGCCTTAGTCTTATATTAAGACTAATAAAGATATATCTATACTTTCTACTTGATAAGAAATATAATAATATCTCATTTTATTATAGTACCTCTATAGGTAGCTTGGAATAGGTAGTAACTATACCTGCACAGGCATTCGAAAGGTTAGCGCGGTTACATGACAGGGGTTTTAAATAGCTAGCAAGAACTAGAGTTGCTCCTGCTAGTGCGTTTAATAGGTAAATACTTTTTCTAGATCCTTCCACCTAAAATCAAGATAAACTACATAAAAGCCTAACCCCCAGCTGGGATTCCTCCACTACTTCTGTCACAACTAGCTAAGGAAGCACATTACTTTAGCAGGATAGAGAAAGAGTTACATATTAACAACTAGAATTAGTACCTAAAAGTCAGGCTTTTTACTACACAGATTAATGTATATCTACTAATGTAAGAAAGGTAGGGACTACCTTGCTCCTAGCCCTGCATGTACTACACTAACCTTTTGAATGCCTGTAGAGGTATAGGATAACTGGTCTTATTTACTTAGTAATAGCCTTAGCAGTAAGTAGATCTCTATTTCCCTTGATAACCTTCTATAAGTGCTTTAATTTACAGAAATACTAAACGGTATATTCGGATATCTCGGAGATAACTATAATGCAAGCAGTAGATAATTCACAGATCTCTATACCTTAACAGTAGTATATAGATTAGAGGAATTCTCTATTCTTTACCTTAAAAGGATCATCTCAATTCTTTACATCAATACATCGCTATACTACTCACATTATTCCCACTTTTATTACATGATTCCCACTCTTACACTAACTCACCTCTACACATAGTAGAAGTAGTAAGTTTAGGCAGCTAGTGACATTTCTCGCATACGCTTCTTAAGTTTCATACGCTTTATTACCTACTTCAATTCTTTCTCTCTCATGAAGGCCTTTTCCCTTTTAACGTCCTCTTATTCCTACTTCTAGGTGCCTATGCAGGCGAACTAGAGGATAGGGGATATACTGTTGAAGCTCAGAGATACCAAGGAGTAGTTACATATAGTGTCTATTCTAGATACTATATGGATGGATTAGGTCTTCTTAACGAATTTGATGTCGATAAGAATAGCATGTCAATCAGTATCGAGGTTGCCAATAACGGTTTAGAAGAGGCACGCCCTAACAAGATGTTCCTATCCGATGTTCTTAAGGCCATCTGTAACGCGGAGAATGTAGATCCTGACGACTTGACAGAAGTTGTTCTCTCGTTTGTTTTAAACGAATCTACACGGCAGGTCATGGAGACTTATCGTAGGGTCTATAACTCAGAAGACCTAGAGCAACCTATATGGATCGAAGTCTCCAGAAATCAGGATGGGTGGACCCCATTTGAAGAAACCCCCTTTGTTGCGGCTATTAGTCGTATACTCAGGACGGCAGAAGTCAAGGCATTTGCATGGGATACAGGAGAGTCGAATCCATATGTTTATCTTTCAATTGGGAAGAAGGAGAGTTGAAATCTTTCAATTGGGAAGAAGGAGAGTCGAATCCATAAGTTTATCTCTCAATTGGGAAGAAGCCTTAAGAACTCCTTCCCAACTAGTGTAAATCCACTCAGGCATAGAAATGCAACCTATTTTACTTATACGCCGTGTCATAAAAGCCACACTTAGACTAATCCGACTTAGCTATTGCCGAGCGAGAATACGAAGAGAGCCCATCAGTCGTCGTCCCGGCATTCTTGCTGGCGCTGTAGGCCGGTCAAGGGCCCGTCTTGGTGAAGCTGTGGCTGGCCTCGTCACCTGATGAGCCGGGATAACATCACACAGCACAGAGCACTGCCCGGCAAGCATCGATCAAAGTTGTAATTACGATGTACGCACCATCCGGGCGGGCGGTTTCCAGGTCCCATATGGAATCTATTGCGAGCATGCTCCAGCGAGGGTTACGGGTTATTGAACGAACCATAGATCAACACCGAAAAGCGCTCGTGTAATTAGTCCAGCGCTGGTAACACTATTATACCAAGACTCGATTGCGATAATGCCGTGCACGTCCAAACAGTTCAGCGGGTCGGTCTGCCTCTATGTAAGGGTGACTACTTGTCACGAGTTAGAGCACACAGTAAGGCATAGGAGATTTGGGGTGAAAGATGCTTATCCTATTGGAATAATAGGTGACGAAAAGAAATACTGTTAAATACATGATGGCACGTGAATAGGCACGTGAGAGGAATGAATCAGTGAGCTGAAATAACCATGGATTTCCTTGTGACACTACTGATATATATTCAAGCCTCTCTTTGAGTTTCCCAGCGCCGACGACACCTACAACAGGCAATAGGGATGTGATGTGGTGCGGTGCCAAGTTAAACACGATTCGAATGGCCTGTCGCCTCATCAACGTCGACGCTGCGAGATCAAGGCTGAACCAGGACAAATTACCAGGTTTCGACACTAGATGGCAGGCTTTCTAGTAGCCTTAGGTAACTAGAAAAGGGGTTATAAAGGACTTGCTAAGCGGCCTAGCTGTCCTGTAAGTAATAGTTACACATATAACACACTCAATATACACACAATTAATGCACAACGTTAATCCCTATCACTTTCAACAGGCTGCGCCGGACGAAAATGACCAAGCTATATCCAACCTCCAGGCGCCTCTGCGGCGCCCTTCAGGCGCAACGCCCTCTATGCGCATACCTTAATTCCAACACGAACTGACCCTGTGGCAGACTCTCTGTTGTGGCTGGGCTCGTTCGGGCTAGTTCTACCCTATCTCCGGCCTGCGCGCCGTATCTCCGGGTTGCTCAGGCTGCGCCTAAGCAGAACCTGAGCACCTAGTTAACCCACCCACCCTATTTACGAACCACCCCCAAATCCGAACCACCATCAACACTACCTATGCCACTATTCCTATCTATTATTCCTCTACCCTACTACCTACCTAGATGCAGCTTTCAGCTTCACTAAGCATTTCTGATACGCTAGCTTTGTCTAGACTATTCTCTGCTTTGCTGGATGATAATAGAGCTTATTAGATCTACTCTTATCGGGTTATTCAGGGTGACAGTGATGGGTCAATTGTGCGTATATTCAGAGATGTGTGTGTAACTGTAACTATTATGCCCTGCTGCTAGCCCCTGACTTAGGCCTATAAGAACCCTATTCCTAGGCGCCTAAGGCCATAACTAGAGCCTACTGCTTAGGAAGAAGCCTGTAGTAGTCCCTCTAGTATTTAGTAAAGGGCTAGCTACGCTAGGCTTAAGCCTATCTCTAGGCCTACACCCTATACATAACTGTTACACCCTATATATATATACCCTTTAATTTAATATACCCCCTTAGGGAAAGACTTCTCTACTACCTCTATAGGCTGTAGAAAAGGTATTACTATTATATAATCTTAGTATATATAAGAGAAGGTTTTTCCTACTAGCTTATATGCTTATAAGACTATTTCCTCTACTACCTATATATTAGGCTTAGCTATTTTTACCTATAAGTAAGCTTTATTAATTATAAGATCCCTTATATAGTTAGCTTTAAGGACCTCCTTCTTATTAGTTATATTAAGCTAGAGTAAGAAGGCATTATACTTTACTAAATTAAGGGCCTTTATTAGGCTATCTACTATAAGCTCTACTAATAGGGTATATATAATGTCTATATAACTATTAGTAAATTCTTAGTATAGCTAGTAGTTATAAATATTAATATAGTAGAGCTTAGTATATAGCTATAAAATCTTACTTATAATAAGCTTTACTATCTACTAGTTATTATACTAGATTTATACTCTTATTAGTATTATCTTTATTAATATATATATAGATTAGTCTCTATACTATATAGGTAGTTATATTTAAAGTTATAAGATTAATTAGCTTATAAAAAGCGCCTCCTTAATAGCTTAAGTAAGTATAAGTAGCTCTACTTCTATTATTAAGGTTATAACTATATCTTATCTATTAACTTACTATATAATAAGGCCTCTAAAAAGCTTTATTATAAAGGCTTATAAGCTCCTTTAGGTTAGAGTATTATTACTAAAGCTTATATTAGAAGTAACTTTAAAGGTATTATCTTTACTACCTAGCTTAGCGCTAAAGTAAAGGTAAAAGTATTATATTTTATAGAGGTATTAAAGGACTTTATTAGTAGCTTTCTAATATATATCTAAGGGGTTTTAATTAAATCTTATAAGCCTGCTTATAGCAAAAGTAATGTCTAAGTATATTATTATAGCAGTATAAAGGATAGTACTAACTTTATGTTAATAATAGTAAATCTCTATAGGGGGTATATTATCTTTATGCAGCAGTAGCTTTTCCTTTTTTATAGGTATATACTAGGTAGTATTATTATCTATAATATTAGTGTATATAGGAAGTAGTTTCCTATACTTCTTAGTGTATACAGCCTATAAGAGCTATAGGTAATAGGTCTTTTAGTTATATACAATCTTAAGGCTAAGAAACTACTAGAGGTTTTTACTGCCTTTAAGGTAGTATTTAGTCTAAAGCATATATAGCTTATCTATTACTATAAGCTTATTAGCCTTTAGGAAGGCAAGGATATAATTATTAACGTAAAAGAAGAAGGTAACCTCTCCTTTCTACTAGCAGCATTCTTCTCTAGCTATACGTTTAAAGCCCTACACTATAAGCCCCTTCTTAAAATGCTTTTACTAGAGTATAGGTAAATAGTAAAGCCTATAGAGGGCTTTCTAAAGGTATAGGATAATGCCTTTCTTATAGTATCTAGGCAGTATCTCTATATATATTTCCTTATTAATATCTGTATATATAAATGCATTTACTGCATTATATTAGAGCAGCTTATAATTAAAGTAGGTAGCTATAGCTATTAGGATCTAGAAAGATATACCTATAAGCATTATAGTGTATATATCTTAGTTATCTTTTGCTTGTTAGTTACCTTATATTATAAGCCTAGCCTTTACTTTACTAAAGTAGCTATACTTATTAAGCTTATAGGTATAGACCTAATAGTAACTAAGAATCTAATTGCTATACACAGAAGCTTTAGATACCTCTTGCTATAAGTATAAGGTTATATAGCTATTAAGGTATAATATTTTAGCTTTACAAAAGGTATCTTTAAGAGGATAGTATTAGAGTTAACTATATAACGTAAGGAGTAGCAGGAGTTCCTTCTAGTAGGTACTATATAGGGTATTAGCCTTATAACAGGCTCCCTCTAGAGATACTATAAGTGCTAGCTCTAGACTATATAATCCTATTACGTAAGGGCGTTCTAGGGATTAGTTAATATATTACATAAGGTCTTATAGGGGGCTAGCCTACAACCTAGGCATTCCTATACTATCTATTAGTTTTTGCTTAGTTTTTATAGAGTTATATATATAAGAATGCTTATTATATATATGCCTAGCAAGAAACGCAGCCTTAAAGGATATATATAACTGCTAGCAGTGCATTAGAAAGAGGGTTTTATTAGCTTGTTAAGATCCTTCCTGCCCCCCTACAAACGCTACTATAAGTGTAGTAAGAAACGCTAATCTTAGGGGTATTTACAGTAGTGTTATAAGCTTAAACTAGGACTTAGTATACAGCACTAGGGTAGGAGGCCTATTAGAAGGAGTCTCTACTGCACTTAGGGTGCTTAGGGTAGTGCCTAGAGGCATCCCCTTAGCTTTATTATAGTCTTTATAGATCTTATTAGCCTCCTTATTAGCTGTATAGGATATAGTTATATTATACTAGCCTTTAAGAATAAGGCAGTTAATTATTTATTAAATATCTTAAAGGTCTAACTTATAAATATCCTTAGTAAGGGCCTTTAGGTTACTATTAAAAATAAGTTTTTTATTAAAGACAATATCTTTTATTATAAATACTTTACTACAAAAGGGATTCTAAATGCAGTATAAGTTACTTAAAGTGTAGCTAATAAGATAACCTATCTATACACATAGGGTAAGCCTTTTTAGGCGCTAACAGTAAAGTTAAGTATCTACTATAAGCGTATATGCTTTATAGCTAAAGACTCTTAAATACAAAAGGTCTAGCTAGGTAAATTATATAGCGTCTTCCCCCTAGAAGTGCTTATACTATAATTAGTATAGAGTCTTCTAACTATAAGAGGCTTACAGTATGTAGTTATAAAGGTAAGTTATAGAGGCATAAATCTTAGGCTAAAGGATGTTAGGAAGCTTAGTGTAAATAGCTATATACCTAGCCTTACGCTTAATAGCAGCTATAATGCACTCTACAGTACTATTTTATACTTAGGTATTTAGGGCGCTTACCTTAATATATATACTATATACATTAAGGCTTATAGAAACCTTATTATTATTAGCTAGCTTATTATTAGTTTTAATAACCTTTACCTTATAACTGTAGTACACTTTAAGTATAGTAAGGAAGTCTATAATTATTATAAGTAGTATATCTGTCTTATAGGTATAAAGGTAAAAGTCCTAAGTTAAGCCTATTATATAGTCTAAAAAGAGTATATAGGAGTAGTAGCCTGCATAGCCTACCTTAAGGTTATAAAAGTTAACTGTAAGGCAGTCACTAGGCTTTATATAGATAACTAACTCTTACAGGCTCCTTTAGACTATATAATAGGCCTTACCTAGGGTGTAAGCTTTACAGTTAACTGTTATTATAGGCTTATTAAAACCTTAGATATATACTCTATAAGTAACATTAGGGATCCTTTTAAGCGCTTCTAGGCTAGGGTATCTAAGACACTAGTGCTAGGTAAGAAGGTTGCTAAGGATAGGCTTCCTGTAGGTAGCTGTTATAAAGGTATTTCTTTTATGCTTTAGGCGCAGCATCTTATCTGCGTAAATAGCTAGCAGGGGGACTATAGCTATAAGTGTAGTATCTAACAAAAATAGCTAATAGTTAAGCACCTACTAGCTATAAATCTTATTAATATATATAACAAATAACTTATCTACTTTATGTAGGTAATTATTACCTAGGCTTATATCCTACTAGATCCCTTACTAGCGTAGCTTTAAGAAGGAGATAAGGTTAGTAGTAATACCTCTATAAAGGGTAATATTATATAAGGTAAGCTTAACAATATAGTTCCTATATACTCTAAGCTTAATCTCTACAGTACTATATACCTTAATAGGTAGCTATTATACACTAGCCTATATAAAATTATCTATAGACATACTATAGAGAGTTTTAAACTATATAGTATTATTAAATATATAGATATTACTACCTAAATTAAGTATTACTAACTTAGCTAAGTAATATTAGCTCTTAGTAATATAAAAGGAGGCTATAGAAATCCTGCCTTAGTATCTACTATAAAGTTAATTTAAGCCTTTAGCTAACATCCTTACTACTTAAAGCTTCTTAGTAAGGGCCTTATTAGTCTAGAGGTATATTTTAATAAGCCTTTTAACGCTTTTACTAAGCAGTCTATTATTTCTCTTTAGGTAAGGGAGTATATAGAAGCACTATATAATACTGTAATAAGGGCCTATATAGAGCTTATAGGTAGTGTCTAAGGTTATATACTTTACAGGTAGTATCTCTACTATACTTACGCTTATACTTAAGTGCTTATACTTTATAGTTATACTAGCTTCTTATAACAGTAGAGGGGTATTTACCCCCTTAGCTAATAGCACCTCCTTTCTCCTATACCCTCTATAGTTACAGCCTTATCCCCTATAGTTATAGTTCCTATAACCCTCCTTCTTATTATTATCTATTGTTTTAGTGTAGGTAGGACTAAAGGCCCCTTACCTAGCCTTCTTTATATACTTATTTTTGTCTATTAACTATAAGAACTCTTAGATATTAGAGAGTACTAATCCTAGCGTTAGGTAGTTATTAAGGGTGTTAGTAACCTTAGTGTAGTAGTATATATATACTTAGCTTAAGAGATAGGTCTTCTAGAAGGCTGCTATAAATAGGTTAAACTAGTTACTTAAGAGCTAGGCCCCTAGGATGCTGCTAGTAGTAGCTTTATAGAGCGCCTTTTCCTACTTTATAAGCTAGGCCTTAACTTCCTTCTTAGTTCTTAGGTGCCTTAAGGTTACTTAGAGGACCTTTTCTAGTATAATATATATATTCTCTTTACGTTTAGAAGGGTATATTCCTATATAAGCCTAGAGGGTAATTACCTAAGCGTTAACCTTATTATTAGAGGTATAGTAATAGAGCTTAAGGTTAGTAGAGATAGTCTAGCGTATCTATTCTTAGAGGTTGCTGTAGCGCTTAAGGCGCTTCTCCTATATATATAGGTTATTATTATACTACATATAGCGCTCCTTATATAGGAGAAGGTTAGCTAGAGAGAGATCCTCTAGCTACAACATATATTATAAGGTGTCTGCTATACATAGAAGCATATAACTAATATCTAGGGCTAGAGTTATATCTTTAGGCTCCTTATATAAAGGCTGTAGCTTAGGTTAAAGCTGCTACTAAAGGGCTACAGTCTGCAAGTATATCTTATATGCTAGGACGCTTTTAGCTCTTAAAGGAGCAGTATTTAAAAGGGTATTTACAGTAGTGCTTATAGGGGTTATTATAACTACACCTACACATAGGTAATCACATATTAAGGGCTTTTCTAGCTTAGTAAGCAGCCTGTTAAGTATCTTAGCTATATTGCATATAGCAATTAATAGGTTAATTATATCCTAAAGCTTATAGGTTTTTGCTTTAGTTTTAAGCTAGTTAAACTAGAGAACTTAGTTAGTAGGGCTATTAAGAATAGTCTTAGTAGTATTAGTAGATATCTTATAAGCTTATAGATAGCTTTATAGTGCTTATTATTATTAGTTTTTAAGCATATAAGACTCTTAATTATTAGATTATTAAGGGTTACAGTAATAGGTTAATTAAATGTATATTAAGATATATATATATATAACTATTATGCCCTGCAGCTAGCCCCTAACTTAGGCCTATAAGAACCCTATTCCTAGGCGCCTAAGGCTACAACTAGAGCCTACTGCTCAGGAAGAAGCCTGCAGCAGTCCCTCCAATATTCAGCGAAGGGCTAGCTACACTAGGCTTAAGCCTATCTCTAGGCCTACACCCCGTGCGCACAGGGTGCGCCCCATGTGCGTACATCCTTCAATTCAACAGTTTTAAGCTAGTTAAACTAGAGAACCTAATTAGTAGGGCTATTAAGAATAGTCTTAGTAGTATTAGTAGATATTTTATAAGCTTATAAATAGCTTTATAGTACTCTTTATTATTAGTTTTTAAGTATATAAGACTCTTAATTATTAGGTTATTTAGGGTAATAGTAATAGGTTAATTATATATATATTTAGAGATATATATATAACTATAACTATTATGCCCTACTGCTAGCCCCTAACTTAGGCTTATAAGAACCCTATTCCTAGGCGCCTAAGGCTATAACTAGAGCCTACTGCTTAGGAAGAAGCCTGCAGTAGTCCCTCTAGTATTCAGCAAAGGGCTAGCTACGCTAGGCTTAAGCCTATCTCTAGGCCTACGCCCCATGCGCAACTGTTGCGCCCTGTATGCATACACCCTTCAATTCAACAACTCTATCCTTACAAACTTACTGTTAGGAGATATAGGGACCTTTTTCCTCCTACGCTAGCGTTATTCCTATACCTAACCCTATAGCTGCTAGACCTACTACTCTAGTATAGCTAGTCTAGTTACCTACTTATTATAGCCCTTCTATACTTTTCTAGATAGGTAATAAATAGTATAGGTATCTAAGTTATCTTTATCTAGCTAGGTAAATAGGTATAATTAATATTATAGATTAGCTAGGTAATAAGGAGTTAACTATAGAATAATAGATATAGCTTTATCTTACTGCTAGCTAGACTGCTAGCTAGACTACTAGCTAGTCTGCTTAGCCTATTAACTGTAAGGAGTTAGCCACAGTCGGCAACGTGTCGCCGATCAGGCGCCCTACTTAAGGACATGTGTAGTGCAGTCCAGGCATGAAGTGCCTGAACTGGCGGATCTTTTGGCTGCATGGCTGAGTAGTCTATTGAAGGACGTGGCACACTACCTACATCCTTACAATTGTTCAGGCACTTCATTGGGTCTTCTGGCTGAGCAATCGAGGTCGAGGGTTCGATCCAGGGTTGCGACACGTTGTGGGTGCAGGCTGGCAAGGGCAGGGCATGGGCTGCCTGAGTCAGCTAGTTGGTCGGCGCCTTCGGAGTTAGGCCAGCGCCGGCTTGGCGACACAAGTGCAGCTTACGTTGGGCTCAGAGGGACTGGATTGCGAGAGGCAATGCCTGGCAGGTGCAGCCAGGTGCCAGACGCCCAGGGCCTTCGGGGTTCGCATGTCCGCCACCCTCCAATGGATGTGGGCCTGAGCGCGACTCGGGACGCGTCGCATTAGGAGGGGGGGCAATTGTAAGGAGTTAGCCACGGTCGGCAACGTGTCGCCAATCGGGCGCCCTACTTAAGGACATGTGTAGTGCAGTCTAGGCATGAAGTGCCTGAACTGGCGGATCTTTTGGCTGCATGGCTGAGTGGTCTATTGAAGGATGTGGCATACTACCTACATCCTTACATTAACTAGAGGTTACCTTAATAACTATAGTGTTAGATAGGGGATACCTTAAGGAGACTAGCTATAACCTAGCCTACTTCTAGCCTATTTTTATATTCTAGCTAGTTATAGTTACCTTTCTAGCTTTATAATAATAGTAGCACAGTTAATATAAGCTAGTATTAGGTTAAGGAGCTAAGATCTAGGTACTAGGTAACAGGTAGGCTAGCAGCCCTTAAGGGGCTAGTAGACTAGTAGGTCTAAAGTAGGTCACGTGACGTTAGGCAGAGCCAGGCTGAGTCTGTAGGGCCCTACACCTATAGGTTCTATATATAATAAGTACCCCTCTAATAAAGGAAGAAATAATTATCCTAATTACAGCCTATAGGGTAAAAAGCTCCTAACTATAGTAAAATAATATAAAGTAAAGGTAATAGAGGGAAAATAACTATAGCTACTAATAGCTAGCTAAAGCTAGTGTAGGCTAGTAAGAGCTAGTAGAAGCTAGTAAAAGGTAGAAGCTAGTAAAAAGTAGAAACTAGTAAAAAGTAGAAGCTAGCGAAAGGCATAGCTAGTAGGTGTAAGTACGTAAGCTGCTAGGTAAAATAACCTAACTATTAACTATTAACTTTAGCTCCTATAAGCCTATTATAGGCTAGTAGGAGGGGTATACTAAAGTGCTATTAAGTAACCCTATATATTAGGGCTAGGCGCTTTATACTCTAGGATAAATCCTTTAGTAGATATAACTAGCTATTATTAACGTTAATTATAGTCTCCTTAGGTAGTAGGCTATAGAGGTAATCCCTTATTACAATAGGACTCTCTATTAGCCTAAGAATGTAGTCTAGGAGGTTACAGCTAGGTAGCCTATATAGGGCTCTACTTAGGTTAAAAGTAATAGTTATACTATATAGGCTAGGTATGCTAGCTAGGTATATGCTTAGGCTAACTAGGTATTTAGGCAGGCTAGCTAGGTATATAGGTAGGCTAGATAGGCTAGATAGGCGTAACAGGCTAGACAGGCGTATAGGCTAAAGGGTCTACTTAACAGCTAATGTAATAGCCTAGATTAAAGCTATAACTAGTGTAGGCAGCAGTAGCTAGGTGTATGTAACTAGTAGGTATAGGATAAGCTGTAAAGATTAGTATCTCTCTTAGCATTAACAGTTAGCTTAGAAGGTCTTAGTAGCCTTATAAAGGGCCTTACTAGTAGCATTAAATTTCATAGCAGTATACAGTAACAGTAGGAATAGGGCTCTAGTATGCTCCTTTATAGGCCCTATTAGTAAAGGCTCTAGCAGTAAAGGAGATCTTAACAGCTATAAATAGCCTTATACTAGAGGTAAAGAAGCTAAAGGAAAGGTTAAAATTAAAGCTAAAGGAGAGGTTAAAGGAGTAGCCTAGCAGTTAGGTAGGTAGTAAAAAAGGTAGTTATAAGAGTAGAAGTCTTAATAGTAAAGGCAGTAGCAAAAGGCTTAGGCGTAGTTATTAGCGTATATATAGGTAAATAATGCATTCTTAGTATTAAATTTTGCTCTATACTTTTAGTAGGGCTTAGGCTGCTAGGCGTATTAGGCCTGCCTCTTAAGGTTGTTAATTAACAGCTAATAATAGGGTATATTTAATGCTAAAAAAGTAAAAGAAGGTAAAATAAAGGAAGGATTTAGTTAGCTAGAGGGATAGCAGCTCTAGCTAGGTAGAAAAGTAAGGTTATTATAGGTATAGTACCTATAGGTAAAAAACTCTGCTAGTATACGTATATTAGCAGCAGTCTAGTAAAAGCGTATTTAGCTTTAGCTAGTGTAATAAGCTTATTAATAAAGAAAAAGCATTTCTAAATAGCTTTAATTACAGGCATATTTACCTAATCTATAATAAAGGCTCTTATAAGGTTAAATTCCCTATAATTAAAGTGTAGGTTATGCTACTACTTAATACAGTCAATATAAGCTAGTATTAGGTTAAGGAGCTAAGATCTAGGTACTAGGTAACAGGTAGGCTAGTAGCCCTTAAGGGGCTAGCAGACTAGTGGGTCTGAAGTAGGTTATGTGACATTAGGTAGAGCTAGGCTAAGTCTGTAGGGCCCTACACCTACAGGTTCTATGTGTAATAAATAGCCTAGAAATATTCTTTTACCTATAACTATTAAGTTACTATACTAGTTATAGATAGATCTAACCTCCTTCCTATAGGCCTGCTTTAATAGGCTAAAGACTAATATATTAAGAGGCTAGAGGATAGTAGAGGTATAGGGGGGTAGAAATAATAGATCGATTTTATACTTCTAGTATTACTATATAAATTCTATTATTATATAGCTATAATACCTATCTATAATTAATAACCTAGCCTTATCTAGCTAGGTAGGAATAGTCCTTAGGATAAAGACCTTCTCTAGCTAGTTAAGGGTAGTCTAATTGTTTATCTAGCTATTATCTAAATAGGTAAATTACTAGCTATTATAGGGGGATAGATCTAATAGAAACTACTAGGCCTAGACTAACTTACCCTTATAGATAACTATAGGGGGTAAGTAGCTTGTAGTAGCTAAGATACACTTAATTAGTAATACCTATACCCTAGATCTAGGCTACTTTTTCTAGATAGATTGTAATACTATAGATCCTAGCACTAGCCTATTACTTCCCCTACCCTCTATAATACTAGTCTTATCTATATTCTATCTATTAGATAGATAGATAGCCTAGATAGTAGGGATACTATCTATATATTAGAACTAAGCTTAGATAACGTTAGTAGAGTATACTTTATATTACTTAGAATCTATAGCCTTAGGTCTCCTAGTAATAATAGATAGGTTTCTCTACCTAAATTAATATATTTACCTCTTTCCTATAGGTTATTAGGTATTACTAGTACTACCTATAAGATACTCTACTAAACCCTTTACTTATTAATAGGTAAGGGGATAGCTAAGGGCTTCTTAGATAGTTATATAGGTAGCTAGGCTACTCTCTTAGGCTTAGGATAAACACTAGTAATTAACCTAGGCTGCATTTCTACTCTACCTACTATAAAATTAATGTTAGAGTAAAGGGTATAGTATACCCTAGCTATAAGCTGCCTAGTAAATAGGGCAGCTAGCAGCTATATTATTAAGGGCCTATTAGAGCTAAAATTTAGTATATTGCTTTATTATTTAATTAAAAGGATATGCTAAAAAAATAAAGTTATTTAATAGAGGGTTATAATTGTTATAGTAGTTTGAAAAAGGTAGTAATGTTGAGAAGGAGGAGAAATGCAGTATTTTCAGATGGTTTAGATGTAGGGTTAGTTTGTAAGTGGGGTAGGTAGGTTACACACAAACTGTTGAATTGAAGGATGTACGCACACGGGGCGCACCCTGTGCGCATGGGGCGTAGGCCTGGAGATAGGCTTAAGCCTGGCGTAGCCAGCCCTTTACTAAATATTAGAGGGACTGCTGCAGGCTTCTTCCTAAGTAGTAGGCTCTAGTTATAGCCTTAGGCGCCTAGGAATAGGGTTCTTATAGGCCTAAGTTAGGGGCTAGCTGTAGGGTATAATAGTTATAGTTATATATATATCTTAATATATATTTAATTAACCTATTACTGTAACGCTTAATAATCTAATAATTAAGAGTCTTATACGCTTAAAAACTAATAATAATAAGTACTGTAAAGTTATCTATAAGCTTATAAGATATCTACTAATACTACTAAGACTATTCTTAATAGCCTTACTAATTAGGTTCTCTAGTTTAACTAGCTTAAAACTAAGGCAAAAACCTATAAGCTTTAGGATGTAATTAACCTATTGATTGCTACGTGTGACGTATCTAAGACACTTAATAGGCTGCTTGCTAAGCTAGAAAAGCCCTTAATACGCGATTACCTGTATATAGGTATAGTTAAAACAACCCCTATAAGCACTGCTATAAATACCCCTTTAAATACTACTCCTTTAAGAGCTAAAAGCATCCTAGTATGTAAGACATACTTATAGACTGTAGCCCTTTAGCAGCAGCTTTAACCTAAGCTATAGCCTTCACGTAAGGAGCCTAAAGATATAACTCTAGCCCTAGACATTAGTTATATGCTCCTACATACAGCAGACGCCTCATAACATATATTACAGCTAGAGGATCTCTCTCTAGCTAACCTTCTCCTGTATAAGGAGCGCTGCATATAGTATAACAATAACCTACACGCATAGGAGAAGTGCCTTAAGCGCTACAGTAACCTCTAAGAATAGGTATACTAGACTATCTCTACTAACCTTAAGCTCTATTACTATACCTCTAATAATAAGGTTAACGCCTAGGTAATTACCCTCTAGGCTTGCGTAGGAATATACCCTTCTAAACGTAAAGAGAATATATATATTACACTAGAAAAGGTCCTCTAAGTAACCTTAAGGCACCTAGGAACTAAGAAGGAAGTTAAGGCCTAGCTTGTAAAGTAGGAAAAGGCACTCTATAAAGCTGCTGCTAGCAGTATCCTAGGGGCCTAGCTCTTAAGTAACTAGTTTAACCTATTTATAGCAGCTTTCTAGAAGACCTATCTCTTAAGCTAGGTATATATATACTACTACACTAAGGTTACTAACACCCTTAATAACTGCCTAACGCTAGGATTAGTACTCTTTAATATCTAAGAGTTCTTATAGTTAATAGATAAAAATAAGTATATAAAGAAGGCTAGGTAAGGGGCCTTTAGTCCTACCTACACTAAAATAATAAATAATAATAAGAAGGAGGGTTGTAGGAACTGTAACTGTAGGGGATAAGGCTGTAGCTGTAGAGGGTATGCAAGAAAGGAGGTATTATTAGCTAAGGGGGTAAATACCCCTCTGCTATTATAAGAAGCTAGTATAACTGTAAAGTATAAGCGCTTAAGTATAAGCGTAAGTATAGTAGAGATACTGCCTGCAAAGCGTATAACTATAGACACTACCTACAAGCTCTATGCAGGCCCTTATTATAGTATTATGCAGTGCTTCTACACACTCCCTCACCTAAAGAGACATAATAGACTGCTTAGTAAAAGCATTAAAAGGCTTATTAAAATATGCCTCTAGACTAATAAGGCCCTTACTAAGAAGCTTTAAGTAGTAAGAATGTTAGCTAAAGGCTCTAATTAACTTTATAGTAGATACTAAGGTAGGATTTCTATAGCCTCCTTTTACATTACTAAGAGCTAATATTACTTAGCTAAGTTAGCAATACTTAATTTAGGCAGCAATATCTATATATTTAATAATACTATATAGTTTAAAACTCTCTGCAGTATACCTATAGACAATTTTATATAGGCTAGCGTATAACAGCTACCTATTAAGGCGTATAGCACTATAGAGATTAAGCTCTAAGTATATAGGAACTGTATTGTTAAGCTTACCTTATATAATATTACCCTTTATAGAGGTATTACTACTAACCTTATCTCTTTCTTAAAGCTATACTAGTAAGGGATCTAGTAGGATATAAGCCTAGATAATAATTACCTACATAAAGCAGATAAGTTATTTATTATGTATATTAATAAGATTTATAGCTAGTAGGTGCTTAACTATTAGCTATTTTTATTAGACACTATACTTACAGCTGCAGTCCCCCTGCTAGCTATTTACGTAGACAAAATGCTACGCCTAAAGCGCAAAAAAAACGCCTTTATAATAGCTACCTGCAGGAAGCCTATCCTTAGTAACCTTCTTACCTAGCACTAGCGTCTTAGACACCCTAGCCTAGAAGCGCTTAAAAGGATCTCTAATGTTACTTATAGAGTATATATCTAAGGTTTTAATAAGCCTATAACAACAGTTAACTGCAAAGCTTATACCCTAGGCAAGGCCTATTATATAGTCTAAAGGAGCCTGCAAGAGTTAGTTATCTACGCAAAGCCTAGTGACTGCCTTGCAGTTAACTTTCACAACCTTAAGGTAGGCTATATAGGTTACTGCTCCTATATACTCTTTTTAGACTATATAATAGGCCTAACTTAGGACTTTTACCTTTATACCTATAAGATAGACATACTGCTTACAACAATTATAGACTTCCTTACTATACTTAAAGTATACTATAGTTATAAGGTAAAGGTTATTAAGACTAATAACAAGCTAGCTAACAATAATAAGGTTTCTGCAAGCCTTAATGTATACAGTATATATATTAAGGTAAGCGCCCTAAATACCTAAGTATAAAACAGTGCTGTAGAGCGTATTACAGCTGCAATTAAGCGTAAGGCTAGGTGTATAGCTATTCACGCTAAGCTTCCTAACATCCTTTAGCCTAAGATTTATGCCTCTATAACTTACCTTTATAACTATATACTGCAAGCCTCTTATAGTTAGAAGACTCTATACTAGTTATAGTATAAGTACTTCTAGGGGGAAGACACTACATACTTTACCTAGCTAGACCTTTTGTATTTAAGAGTCTTTAGCTATAAAGCATATACGCTTACAGTAGATACTTAACTTCACTATTAGTGCCTAAAAAGGCTTACCCTATATATGTAGATAGGTTATCTTATTAGCTACACTTTAAGTAACTTATACTGCATTTAGAATCCTATTTATAGTAAAGTATTTACAATAAGAGATGTTATCTTTAATAAAAAACTTATCTTTAACAGTAACCTAAAGGCCCTTACTAAGGATATTTATAAGTTAGACCTTTAAGATATTTAATAAATAATTAACTGCCTTATTCTTAAAGGCTAGTATAATGTAACTGCATCCCACGTAGCTAACAAGGAGGCTAATAAGATCTATAAAGACTATAATAAAGCTAAGGGGGTGCCTCTAGGCGCTGCCCTAAGCACCCTAAGCGTAGTAGAGACTCCTTCTAATAGGCCTCCTACCCTAGCGCTACATACTAAGTCCTAGTTTAAGCTTATAATGCTGCTGCAAACACCCTTAAGATTAGTATTTCTTACTACGCTTATAGCAGTGTTTGTAGGGGGGTAGGAAGGATCTTAATAAGCTAATAAAACCCTCTTTCTAATATACTACTAGCAGTTATATATATCCTTTAAGGCTGCATTTCTTACTAGGCGTATATATAACAAGCATTCTTATATATATAACTCTATAAAAACTAAGCAAAAACTAATAGATAGCATAGGAATACCTAGGTTGCAGGCTAGCCCCCTACAAGACCTTACGTAACGTATTAACTAATCCCTAGAATGCCTTCACATAACAGGATTATATAGTCTAGAGCTAGCACTTATAGTATCTCTAGAGGGAGCCTATTGTAAGGCTAATACCCTGCATAGCACCTACTAGAAGGAACTCCTACTGCTCCCTATATTATATAGTTAACTCTAATACTATTCTCTTAAAGATACCTTTTATAAAGCTAAAATATTATACCTTAATAGCTATATAACCTTATGCTTATAGTAAGAGGTATCTAAAGCTTCTATATACAGCAATTAGATTCTTAGTTACTATTAGGTCTATACCTATAAGCTTAATAAGTATAGTTACCTTAGTAAAGTAAAGGCTAGGCTTATAATATAAGGTAACTAATAAGTAAAAGATAACTAAGATATATACGCTATAACGCTTGTAGGTATGTCTTTCTAGATCCTAATAGCTATAGCTACTTACTTTAATTATAAGCTACTTTAATATAATGCAGTAAATATGTTTATATATATAGATATTAATAAGGAAATATATATAGAGATGCTGCCTAGACACTACAAGAAAGGCGTTATCCTGCGCCTTTAGAAAGCCCTCTATAGGCTGCACTGTTTGCCTATACTCTAGTAAAAGCATTTTAAGAAGGGGCTTATAGTATAGGGCTTTAAATGTATAGCTAGAGAAGACTGCTGCTAGCAGAAAGGAGAGGTTACCTTCTTCTTTTACATTAATAATTGTATCCTTACCTTCCTAAAGGCCTATAAGCTTATAGTAATAGACAAGCTATGTATGCTTTAGACTAAATACTACCTTAAAGGTAGCGAAAACCTCTAGTAGTTTCTTAGCCTTAAGATTATATATAACTAAAAGACCTATTGCCTATAGCTCTTATAGGCTGTATACACTAAGAAGTATAGGAAACTGCTTCCTATATATACTAACGTTATAGATAATAATACTACCTAGTATATGCCTATAACAAAGGAGGAGCTGCTGCTGTGTGAAGACAATATGCCTCCTGCAGAGATTTACTGTTATTAACGTAAAGTTAGCACTATCCTTTACACTACTGTGATAATACGCCTAGATGTTGCCTTTACTGCAAGCAGGCTTACAAGATTTAATTAAAACCCTTTAGACGTATACTAAAAGGCTGCTAATAGAGTCCTTTAATACCTCTACAAAACGTAATACCTTTACCTCTGCTTTAGTGTAGAGCTAGGTAGTAAGGATAACGCCTTTAAAGTTACCTCTAACGCAAGCTTTAGTAATAATACTCTAACCTAAAGGAGCTTACAAGCCTTTATAATAAAGCTTTTTAGAGGCCTTATTATATAGCAAGCTAATAGATAAGACATAGTTATAACCTTAATAATAGAAGTAGAGCTGCTTATACTTACTTAAGCTGCTAAAGAGGCGCTTTTTACAAGCTAATTAATCTTATAACTTTAAATCTAACTACCTACACAGCATAGAGACTAATCTATATATACATTAGCAAAGGTAATACTAATAAGAGTATAAATCTAGTATAATAACTAGCAGACAGTAAAGCTTATTATAAGTAAGATTTTGTAACTGCATACTAAGCTCTACTATATTAATATTTATAACTACTAGCTACACTAAGAATTTACTAATAGCTATATAGACATTATATATACCCTATTAGCAGAGCTTATAGTAGATAGCTTAATAAAGGCCCTTAACTTAGCAAAGCATAATACCTTCCTCCTCTAGCTTAATATAACTAATAAGAAGGAGGTCCTTAAGGCTAACTACATAAGAGATCTTATAATTAATAAAGCCTGCCTGCAGGCAGAAATAACTAAGTCTAATGTATAGGTAGTAGAGGAGACAGTCTTATAAGTATACAAGCTAGCAGGAAAAGCCTTCTCACGCATACTAAGATAACATAATATTAATGCCCTTTCTGCAGCCTGCAGAGGTTATAAAGAAGTCTTTCCCTAAGGGGGTATGTTAAATTAAAGGATGTATGCATATAGAGCACACCCTATACGCATAGGGTGTAGGCCTAGAGATAGGCTTAAGCCTAGCGTAGCCAGCCCTTTGCTGAATATTGGAGGGACTGCTGCAGGCTTCTTCCCAAGCAGTAGGCTCTGGTTGTGGCCTTAGGCGCCTAGGAATAGGGTTCTTATAGGCCTAAGTTAGGGGCTGGCCGCAGGGCACGATAGTTACAGTTACACACATATCTCAATACACATTCAATTGACCTATCACTGCAACGCTCAATAATCCGACACAAACACACACATAAGTCAATACATACTAATTACACTCTATTTGTTACGACAATAGGGCCTTAGGAGTACTCTTTTAACAGTTTCAGGGCGTAAATGCATGGATCCTCTTAGGCAATGTTAGGTACATTGATCAGACTACCTAATTTAGCCACCTAAAAGTAAGGATTTCCATGTTAGACCACATAGCGGTTAGGGATAAGAACACAGGGGTTAGGATCAGGATCTTCCCAGTTACACACAGTAGTCAGAAAACCTCCACACAGTTGTCGTAATTATCGCAAAAGCATAGGCGCCCCAGCATTGTTACTACTGATGCGACATTACTCCCCTTCTATGTGCTAGGGACACTTTTTGACAACAGTTGTCACTCAATTAAACCCAATACTTTCAACCAGTTAGGCAGCAATAGACACACATACACGGGACATACACAACTAAGAATATACACACTTTTGATGACAATTACCGCACCAACGATTATCCCCGTCACTTTCGATATAAGTCATGCAGGGTTGTTCTATGGATTAAAATTTCATGATCTACAATCGGAGATCTAGTCCCTCCCCTACCACTATGCCCCCTGGCTTCCTACGTCAGCTTAACTATTAAACCCCGGCTTGTCCTAGCAGGCTAGCATTAAGCCCTAGATCGGCAGGTTGGCACAAAGGTCTGATTACAGGCGTATGAGGTACTCCAATACTAAGCTACTTCTTGATTGGATAATCCTGCCAAGTGGAAGTCTAATTGCACCTTGTACTGCTAATATCCTTGTGAGTAAGAATTACCTGCCTATACCCTTACCTACAAAGGATGTGGATTATGAACCCTTTTGTAGTAGTGAATCAAAGGTATTGCTGTTAATAAAGAGGGTGTTTAAAAGTATAGATAAAGCAAAGGTATAGAAAGAAGCTAGTAGTTGTTGCAGTATGGCTCCGATTATGGGGTCCGATTTTGGACTCCGATATTGGGCTTTGATATCCTTATTCCTACTTTATACGATGTAGAAGCCATAAGGATATCGGAGTAATTTGCATGGGCAAAGAGGGGTACTGGCTATGAGGCGGCAGAAAGTCGCCCTCATGCCAGGTAAGTGGCCCAGTTGGCATGACTTTGACTTTATGCTGGTGAGAACTCTAGCAAAATGGCGCTGAAATAGGTATAGCGTGGCATGGATGTCGATTTCGACGACACCCGCATCGGAATGACCCCTCAGCGTCGGCCGTCGGGGATATCTCTGTGATCGGACCTTTATGCCAACTTGCCGATCTGTCAACGCTTGACATATATGGGCCAATTAAGGGCCTGAGTCATCGGCGAAAAAAACACCCTTTTAACCACAAACGTACCTGGTCCTGGATACTGAGAGGTTGAAAGTAATGAGCACGCACGACATGCTGAAGGCGTCCGAAATTCAGCCTGACTGCCTATCTGACGGACAAGGTAGATGAAGATCCGCGGTTCTCCGAAACTCTGTAAACCTCAATTTCGTGACAAGCCTCTCTGCTAGGACGAGAACTAGAACGAGACAAAAAGCATCTTGCAAGTCTTAGCTGACAGTACCACACGCGACAGACGACGGCGCACTCGTGCTTGACGGCCAAAAAACACGTGGAGGGCAACCTGCTTGCAGTCAGCTACTTGGACGTCGGTCTATCAAGAAACAGGCAACCCTAGAGCAGCCTAGCAGGGCGGGTAGAGTTTGTTAGCAGCATGCCATACTGTGGTGTACGGCAAGGCTTGCACCCTACGTTGACTGGCTCTGCGCATGGTTAGGCCGCTGGTAGATTTGAACTTTGTTAATTTGAATTTTGTTAATAACGTCAATGCGTGAACTGGCTGGCGTAAAGCCTGCGAGTGGTTAAGCAATCAGACAGCTCCGTACTGCTGCAGAGGCAATTATCCAATAGGAGTCCGAGATCTCAACCTACCCAGCATTCCAGCCTAAAGAAGCTAACATCGATTAGTCCGTTAAGAGTGTATTCAGTAATGTTTCGCAAGAATTCCTAAAGAAGGCCAACGTGGGAGGGAGTAGGCTAAGACTTTAAGTCTCCACGGTCCCCTCCACCCGTACAGTACAGCTCAAACTCACGGTTGGCGAATCAAAAGTCAAGAAGGACAGCAAAACTAGATTTTAGTAAGTAGAGTTGTAGGCGGAAAGCATAAATCACAAAGTAGGTAACGCAACCTTGACTAGTGGATCCTGCTCGTAAACCTTTATTTGGCTTTATGCCGTTTCAAGGGTATAATCAACACTCATATTGGTTTTGCTTATCAACGACTCGTGACATAGTTCTGGAATGCCTCGATGGAAAATGACTCGATGATGCTTTCTTCCAGATGATCGATCATAGATTGGTGCGCAGTTGCCGAGACTGACAGTACGAGGATCTTCTTTTGCCTGCAGGGGCCCAAACACTAAACTCTGCCCCGGAATGAGCGTGCCGAGTACCCGATAATTAATACCCGAGTACGATGTCCTTTTCTCCTCGCCATGGCAGGTGTCTGCAGTCATTGGGACACAAGTCCTCTCGGGCAGACGCTACTATAGTTATGGAGGAGATTCTTTCGTCGTGATGCTTTTTGGGTAGCAGTTTGCAAGCGCAAGAATCCAGCCGTGACAGATTTTCTCGGCGTGGATCCACGTTTGAACATCTTCAACAGCCGCCATACACCGCACATAAAAGTGGCCTCCATTGGTTTCAAGAACAACCCGGCCTTTTTGCAGCTAAGTTCCGGCGTGACTGATGCTTGTTCTCACGGCATCTTCTCGGTATTGCGGGAGAGAAACTTTGGCCGTTTGCCCTTACTAGCCAGAAGAGGAATGATGAGCAACATGTCGAAAATGGTGTCTTTAGGTCGCACAGGTGACCATGAGAAAAGTAGGCTCGGGGCATAAATGCACGGATTCCCTCGAGCAACATTGGGTGCATTGATCAAAGTAGGGCTTTCTGAGTCGGACCACACAGGGGTCAGGATCAGGATCTTCCCAGCTACACACACAAGTCAACCCTATACCAACGGATCCAATAGGTTCTACGGTCGTTAAACTAGCCTGCTTCAATACCAATTATGAACCAATTGTCACCTAATGAACCCATTTTACCTTCAACAAAACAAACCTACAGCGTCATAGTCCTACACGTGGTAAGAGGTGCTTAGTTCTCTGGGCATTCACTGGCAGGAAACTATACCGAGGTGGTTTGTACGCTTAGAGAATGAAAAATGTATAAAGCAGCAGGTTTTCCTGCAGTCACAACGTATGCCAGTCGTCAATCCTCTTCCAATTCCTTGCCATTTATGCAACATTCAAAAAACAAGGAAGAAATAGAAGCAGCATCATGCACGCCACCAAGATCATCTTCCTCCTTCTCGCTGTTCCATTTGCCTCTCAGCCTGGGAGCGATGCGCTCCCTGCTGGTGGGAAAAACCCACCGAAAAAACCATCGAACCAGCCTAAGCCTATCCAGTGAGTTCCCCCGTGACCTCGTTGTTCTTGACCCTCTTTTTCCATACGCAACTGATGCTTGGATGGACCTTTCTTGTGGTCATGTCTTCTAATTTCGTTTTGTCCTTTTGTTGAGGAACGAAAGTGTTTCTAACATGAAAACAGTTTCCGAGTGAAAACCGCTCCAAAACAAGGGATTATTACATACACCCCAGGTGGTGATCATAATTTGAATGTGGTTGCGTATAACCTTGCACACTGTGGCGGTCCCACGTGTCCACATAAATAAGACCAATGCAGGCATATCAGCTTGGGTTGTACTTATGCAAAGGCTGTCGACACAAAGATGTAGTGTTATCCACAGCAATACTTGTATAGCAGTACTTAGTCTACGCGAACGAAAATGACCGTGATGTGTAAATAAAGTAAATAAGCTAAAGCATCAGGGATCTTGAGGCTTCAAGATATCTGTTTGAATTTGAGGGTGGTGCTGACCTTGTGCGTACATTGTGTGTGTTCTGTCTGTGTAATCATTGTCGACCACGCCCAAGTCCATCAACATTGCCTACTATGCTTCTAGCTTACGATGCGATCCGGGAGCAGCAAGCAAAGTGTTGTAGGCTAGGTGTGTGGGGGTGGAATTCTCTTATTGAGAAGTGCTTAACTAAGGCTAAGAGTTGCTGCAGTAGCCGGCCTATGAAGTCAGCTGTTAACTAGACCCTGCTATCTACCTAGGCATAGCAGCTGCAGCCGAAGCTGTTTAGGAATGAGTCACGATCCCTCCCAGTCAAGCATGGAAACACGGCGAACTTGTCTTCAAACTCCTGGACTAGATACAAGAGGAGTAGTGATGATAACAGCAATCAAGAGAACAACAACAAGCCATTGTATTGTATTAGCCTAGAGGAGAGAAACATCATTCCAGCCACCATTGTATTCATTATCGACAGTATGTTCATTGTTTACTAACAAGCCAAACCAAACGCTAAAACCATTTGGGATAGCGTGATAATTGGAAAACCCGTGCTACCTTTGTGATAACTCACTGCGCCCCAAGGTACGGCGAAACCAGCGGCATTCCGCTCTCGAGAAGAGCCTCGATGTACGCAGTGATGAGCGGGTCAAGCCCGCGCCGTCCCGCGCGGACCAGCCACTCTTCCATGTCCACCTCTGTGAACTCCCCGCCGTAGACGGTTTCCATGTGGGCTCGGAATTGCGCAAAGGGTGTCTTGACGCCGCCCGAGTGGTGGCGGAAGCTGATCAACGACGACGTTGCGTCGGCGGATGCGGCGTCGGCAGGGCCGGGGCCGCCGGGCCCGGCCAGTTGGACGGCGGCGGTAACGATGTTTTCAACGACGACGTTGAGCTGCGAAAAGTCGAGGAAGCCCTCGGCGCGCCGGAGACGCGGGACGCAGCGCATGGCGAGGGAGTAGCGCAGGATGCCGTTCATCGCGTCCGAGTTGGGAGCCTGGTCGCTGACGAGGGTGCAGGGGCGATGGACGGCCACCTTGAGCCCAGTGCCGGCTTTGGCATTCCGGATATTGTTCATATGGCTGGTCAGGTTCTCCAGAAACACCTCGCCGGCCCACTTGCTGGCCGTGTAGCCGTCGGACCCGTCAACCGGGGGTTGGAACTCTCGGAGGGAGCCCGGCGACCTGGGTGTGTCCGTGTCACCGGCCAGAAGCAGGCAGCGCGGGCTGGAGAGGAAGAGGAGGGGTATCGCTCGCGGGAGGGCCATGGAGGCGAGAAGGTGCAGGGATTCGAGGTTGGGGCGGCGGAGGGTGGTGAAGCGGTTCAGACAGTGGCCATGGGCGCCGGCGTGGACCATCACGTCAACCGTCTGCGCGAGAGTGTCCCGCTCGGCTGGCGTCAGGCCCAGGGTTGGCGACAGGAGGCTACCGGTGTAGTAGGCTACTTTGGCGGCGGCGGCGGAGGACTCGGAGAGCGGAAGAGAGTCGGGTGAGGTTCGACGAGGGTCAGGGACAGGGTCGGATGGCATGGTGATGCAGTGTACTTTGCGGACTGCGGGATGGCGCAGAAGAGCCGTCAGGATATGGCTGCCCGGGAACGAGGTTGCTCCCGTGAGGAGGACTTGGATGCCCTCGCTCTCCATCTTGTTGACGGGCTTGGTGGATGCCTCGACCTGTCTATGCTCGATCTGGTCCTGCAGCCACAAGGGCACAGCCGTCTCGGCCTCCCAGTCTATGCGGGTGTTTTCCTCCCGGCCAGCCCCGCCCTCGGGATCGTCGAACACGGCATGGGCCATGGCGCGCAGGGTCGTGGCCTCGTACATGCGCTTCGTGCTGATGTCGACGCCGGTGGTCTCCTTGACGGCCCGCTGGAGCTTCATGAGCAGCAACGAGTTGCCGCCGCAGAGGAAGAAGTCGGACGAGGGCCCGATGCGTTTGTCGCCCAGGGCGGGCAGCACCCGCTCCCACAGGAGACGGAGCTCGCCCTGGTGGACGGTCAATTTCTCTGCCGCGTGGTTGTCCGTGATGATAGTATTGTTCATCTCCCCACGAACACCAGACTCGAAAGTCCTGTGGTCTGCAGTGCCAGTCCTCCTCGCAGGCAGGGGGAGACGAGCAATCTCTTTGCGATCCAGCTTGCCGTTGGGCGTCGTGGGCATCGTGTCCAAGATGTAGACGGCCGCGGGAATGAAAGCCTGCGGCAACCTGACGCGGGATAGGACCTTTGCCACTCCCGCATTCTCATTCTCGTCATCCCAAGAAGCACTCTTGGAGCCGGCGAGCGTGGCGTGCGCGATGAGCACATCGTCCTCTCTGCCATCGAGACGACGCCGAGAAACAACAACCGAGGCGAAGGCGTCGTCAGCCGCCCGGAGAACTGCCGCTTCGACTTCTTGGAGGTCGATGCGCTGGCCCCGCAGCTTGATCTGCGTGTCACCGTCGAGACGGCCCAGGCAGAGTAGTGTGCCGTCGGCCAGGAGACGACCCTTGTCACCAGTACGATACACGGTGCCGGCCATGCCGGGGATTCCCGTGACGAAGCGGACGCGAGTCAGGTCCGGCTGGTTGAGGTAGCCGAGAGCGACGCCTGCGCCGCCTATGCAGATTTCTCCCGTGTGCCCCAGGGGTTGTGGTAATCCGGCGGCGTTGATGATGCAGACGGTGTAGTTGGGAAGCGCCTTACCTACTGCGTATGGCCGCCAAACCGCCGAGGGAGCTTCGGGAGAGACCACACAGGAGGTCCCCCGAGCGTTGGTGCCGTTGCCGTCGCCGTTGCCGTCGCCGTCGTTGTCGAGTGGGATGGGCTGAAATGATGCCGCAGCCGTGATCTCGGTAGGCCCGTAGCAGTTTGTGAGACGCATCCCGGGGATCCCCAGACGGCCCAGCTCGGTCGTGAGCCGGGGTGGCAGCTGCTCTCCACCCGAGAAGACCAGACGCCAGGCGTCGGCTTGTGACAAGTCGTCGGGGCCGGCGTCTATCCAGGCCAGGTATTCTGTTGGCGTGGCAATGGTCATGGAGACTGCTTCGCGGCGCACCAAGGCCGCAAGGGCGACGGGGTCACGGCGGATGTCACTTGGTGCGATGACGAGGCGGGCGCCGTTGGCAAGGGCCGAGAATGTCTGTATGAGGGCCATATCGAAGCCCAGCGAGCTCTGCTGTAGGACGCAGTCATGCTGGGTGATTCCAAAGGCCTGCGTCTTGAGCGCGACGTGGTTGGCGAAGTTGGCCTGGGTGAGGAGGACACCGTTGGGGGTGCCCGTCGAGCCGCTGGTGAAGAGGAGGAACGAGGGAGAGGTTGCGGACCTTGAAGATTTCAAGCCATTGTCATTTCCATCGCGGAAAAGGTCGTCGTGGGAATCATCCATATCCACCTCGACGGCTCGAAGCGGCTCTCGGTCTCCTCCAACCCCAGCAGCATCCAGCAATCGCTTAGCACGCTGCTCTGTCGGGGCATGGAAAACCACGAGTGCAGGCTTGCATAGCCGGACAATGTCCAAGTGGCGAGAGTCAGGCAAACTGACGTCGAGAGGCACATACACCCCGCCTGCCTCAAGGACAGCCAACATGGCGACAATACCCTCGATCGACGGCTCGCACAGCACGACAACATGGCCTGCGTCAACACCGGCGTCTCGTAAGCAGCGAGCCATTCGGCTGATCCGGGCCGCTAGTTGAGCATACGTCATGCTTGCTGCCGCGTCTGTGACGGCTGTTCGATTGGGATGAAGGCGACACATCTCGCGTACGCGGCGGGAGAGAGCTGCCGGCCCCACCCCGGTCTCGGTCTCGGCCCCGGCCCCGGTCTCGGTCTCGGCCCCGGCCCCGGTCTCGGTCTCGGCATTGACCCACTCAAAGCGGGTCTCGGCGCCCCGGCCAGCTTCGATGGCGCGAAGAACTCGCGGATCCGCCTCATCATACAAAGACAGACTGTGCACCGGCACCGACGGGTCCCGTGCAACGGCCTCCAACAGCCGCAGATACACATCCAAAAGCGAGCGGCAGGCGTCGGGGCCGTACAGGGCAGCCGAGCACCATATCTGGGCGAGACAGCCCGACGGCGTCTCGAAGAAACCCAGACTGACGTCGTAGGGGTTCTCGGCCTCCTTTGCGCCGCGCCAGGACAGATGCATGCGGGCATCGGTGCCGAGGGGGAGGTCCCAGATGTCAATGCCGCCGGCGCCGGCGGTGCGGTAGTTGATGGCGGCCTGGAAAAGCGGGTGCGACTCGGTGGCGCGCGGGGCGGCGGCGACGTCGAGGATGCGGTCAAAAGGAACAGCGCCATGCGCGAAGACGGCCATAGCCTTGCGGGAGGCGGCTCGGGCGATGGATGCGAAATCGGGGCCGTCGGGCTCGGCTCCGGGAGTGGGGTCGCTGGAGGAGCCGGTGACGGTCTGACCGGAGGGTAATGATACGGTGGCGCGCACGGGCAGCATGTTGACGAAGCAGCCGAGCGTGTTGACGAAGCGCTCGTCGCGGCGGTTCGCGTCGACCACGCCGATGCAGACGTCCTCGATGCCGGCGAGACGAGCCAGAAGCACCTGCAAGAGGGCGAGATGGACGTGGAAGGGACTGACGCGCAGCCGCTGGCTCAGGGACTTGACAGCATCGAGCTGGGCCGGAGTGAGTTCCTGGTCGAGGTTGTGGGCGCCCTGCGGCTTCTGCGGCCGCTGCCGGCGCACCAGAGACGCGCGGTCGAGGCCGCGGGCCATGGGGAGCAGGGGGAGCGCATCCGGCAGCGAGGACGCAAACTCGGCGCGCCAGAAGGCGACGTCTTGTTCCAGCACGCCACTCGATTCCTCGCCGAGCTGGTGGAGCGAGTAGTCGACGTACGACAGGCCGCGGCCGACGGGGGCGAGCGGCTGCATGCGGTACGCGCGGTCGACATCGCGCCAGAAGAGGGCCACGCTCCAGCCATCCAGGGTGATGTGGTGGTATCCCAGCACGAGGTAGCCGCACTCTCCTGCTGCGTCGTCTTTTCCTGTCGGTTGCTGCTCGCCTTTGAGGCTCAGCAGGGCGACGGCCATGGTCTGACCGCGCTCGAGGTCCCAGGCCCGAGTCTTGAAGTCGGCGAGGACTTGGCGCAGCGCCGTTTCGATAGTCCCGTCACGGGCATGTTCGGTATGGGTGAGGCGGATGGCTGACTCGGACGACGGGGCTGCAACGCCCTGCATCGGATGGCCGTCTTCGAGACGGGGGTAGTAACATGTGCGGAGGCACTCGTGGTGGCCGGCTACCACGCGGAGGGCGTGCCGGAGCCGAGCCGGGTTGACGCGGCCCCGCAGTCGGTAGTAAAAGGCGGTGTTGCAGGCGGCCGGACTATCGGAGTGTTTGTGTACGAACCAGAAGCGCGACTGCGCGGCCGACATGGGGGCCTCCCTGACGATGATGACAGGAGGCTCCGAGGGGTGGGGGGGCGTGTCTTTTGTGTATTTGTTGGTCTCGATCTCGGCTTCATCCTCGTCCTCGTTCGAGGAGGCGGTTGTGGGCGATTCATACCCGGATCCGGACTTGTCGGCGACGCTGCTGCTGCTTCTGCTGCTGCTGCTTTTGCTTCTGCTGCTGCTGCTTTTGCTTCTGCTGCTGCTTTTGCTTCTGCTTCTGCTGCTATTCATACCTGTTGAGATGGCGTTGGAGTCGACAATGGTGAGAGTGGCCGTGGTGGTGGTGGTGGTGGTGGTGGTGGCTGAGCCTGCACTCAAGGAGTCTTTAATATCTCTGGCGGCAGCCTGCGTGACAGGTTTGCGTGGGATGTGACGACCAACGACCTCTCCAGTCTTCTCGATCCCCTTGGACTCCTTGGTCTCGTTCGACTCGGGAGGCACTTCCTTGCGGTTCGCCAGCAACGTCTTGGCCGCCTTGACCGAGGCCTGTAACACCGTTTCGCCGCCCAAGATCTTGACGATGGGCACCTCCGTGTCGAGCTCCTTGAGGAACCACGCCCGGATCTCGACCGCCACCAGCGAGTCGATGCCCAGGTCGACAATGGGACGCTCCAGACCGTTGCTCTCGTGCACCGCGCCAGCCGGGAGCTGCAGCATCGTCTCGAGCTTGGCCCCGAACGCCGCCGCCACGAGCGCCACGGCGTCGTCCTCCGTCTCGGCACCGGCCACTTGCTCCCGCACCCGGGCGGCCCCGGTGGAGCGGCCGTCGGCGCGTTGGTCACCGTGTTGCTGTTGCGAATCGGCCGACAGGGCGCTGTAGGGACGCAGGGCCATGAGGCGGGGGTCCGAGGTCCATACCGCCTTGGACACTTGGCCGGGCTGCATGGGCGCAGTCGGGGGTGCGAGGCCCATGGTGATGTCGTGTTCGAGGTCCGGATCGGGGCCCGAGACGGGTGTCCCGACGGGTGTCCCGACGACGCGGCTCGCCCGCACCGCCATGGCAAAGGCATCCTGCACGTCCGTCTCGGACAAGGGGGTCAGACGGATGCTCCGGAAGTGGTCGGCCAGCTGCTTCTCCTTGGCGAAGCGGGTGATGTACCCCGTGTCGGCCACCCAGCCGATGTGCACGACGGACGCGGGCAAGCCCCTTGCGCGCCGGCGAGCGACGACGGCGTCCATGAACAGGTTGCCGGCGTGGTAGTTGGCCTGCGCCACGTTGCCGATGGTGCTGGCCGCGGACGACGTGACGACGAAGAAGTCGAGCGGCTCGGCGTCCTCGTGGAAGACGGCGTCGAGGTTCTCCGTGCCCACCACCTTGGCCGCCAGCGTCTCGTTGAGCTGGTCCGCCGTCATGTCGAGGAACATGGCGTCGTGGAGGACCATGGAGAGGTTGCACACGCCCGCTATGGGCGGCATCGTCTCGCGGACCTCTGCCACGGCGGCCTCGACCTGCTGGCGCTGCGTCACGTCGACGGCGAGGGTGTGGACCTGGGCGCCTGCGCGGCGGGCCTCGGTCTGGAGGTCCGGGTCGGGCTCGGCGCGCCGGCTCGTGATGACGATGTGTCTCGCCCCGTGGCGGATCATCCAGCGGGTGAGGGATAGTCCCAGGCCGCCGGAGCCGCCCATGATGATGTAGGTCCGGTCTGATCGTAGGAGGCCGCGGGGGTCCAAGTCGGCTTCGGGTGGTTGTACCGTCAGCGGCAGGGCATCTTGAGCCCGCCAGTCGCACAGATATTGCTGGCGAGACAGGCTGGCTGCGTGTTTGCCAGGCAGGTCGGCAGCCTGGATGACTGTGACCGGGATGCTGGCATCGGCTTCCTCCAGCATCGTCTCCGCGATGGTGCTTGCAGACTCGTGATACAGAGTCTCAAAGGTCATCTTCTTCTCAGACTTGTTGGTCTCCAACAACCTTTGCGGCAGGAATTGTTGCAGCAATTGGCCGTTGAAGGCAATCTTCCGACAGGTGGGCGGCAGACAAGCCTTCATCTGGTCCCAGACTCCGGCCCCGGCCCCGGTCCCGGTCCCGGTTCTGGTTCCGGTCACGGCCCCACTTCCGGTCCCGAGAGGCCCTGATGACTCGTCGGAAAAGTCTACAATCAGGTCGAGACGATGCGGTAGATGTTGTTGGACCATGCGTCGCGACATGTTTGCGTGGACGCGGATCCAGCCCGGAGGCGTCTCTCTATCGGTAGTCCTCGAAGTGACGCAGCAGACCTCCACCCCGTCAACCTCTGCCTCGAGCTCGGCCTCAAGCTTCGCTGCCACATCCCGCGTCGGGTTGAACAGCAATACGACGACGGCCTCTGCTGTTGTCGCCTGAGTTTTCACGTGGTGGACCACGGCACGGCGGAGCAGGGCATCGGCCATGGCCCTCAAGAACGTCGGGGTACAGCGCGATGCATCGATCCGGACTTGTTGCTCTTGGTCAAACGACGACCTCGAAGCATTGGCGGAGCTGAGTGCCATGGCGTATCCATCATCTGCCCGTCGTCCGCAGACAAGATAGACCGAGGGCCCTTGTTCGTGAGAGGGGATGTGCAACCCGTACTCGACCTTGATCTGGACGTCGCCCCGGCTGTGTTGTTCAACGAACCGTCGCAGCTCCATCCGCCCGTTTGCATTCGGACCGGCCTCGACGGCGATACCACTTGCATTTGCATCAGTCGTCTTGACGATGGGCCGACTGCGCGCGGCAAACCGCTCATTGAGCGCCGCGGCGGGCATCACGCGAGGGATGCGGACCTCTCCGTCGACCGAAACCTCGCACTCGGGCTCGACGGACCATAGCGGGAGGGGATGATGTCCGTCTCCTTCTTCTTGGAGAAGATTGGTCATGTGGCGCAGGCGCAGCAACGCCTCGACGCAACGCCGGGCGTCGACGGCCGGACCAGCGCCCGCCTCGAGCCCGAGAACCTGCACGTTCAGGTGCGGCATCTCCTTGGGCACCACCCGCGTGATTCCGCGGATCATACTGGCACGGCTAGGGCAGGTGATTCCGGCGCCGGTCACCCAGAGCAGGCTGGAGGCGGACATGAAGAGGTGCTGGAGGCGGCGCAGTCGCGTTTCCGGCATCGGCAGAGTCTCAAACAGAGGCGCGTCTGCGTCGTGCAAGCACAAGACGTCGGCCCTGTTGAGGCTGATGTCGTCGAGATCGATGTCGTCAATGCTTGGTACGATGCGCAGAAGAGAGCGCCACGAAGTCGGGAGAAGTCGTCTGATCTCGTCGATAACACGGGTGGTGGCAAGTCGTCGGCCGCCGATGAGCAGCAGAGGAGGAGGAGGAGGAGGCGACGATGACATTGACGGCGGAGGCGCAGGCAGGTTGTCGTCGCCAGGCGCCACAAAATCGAGAGGGCTGCGGAGGCGGAGCACATCCGGATCGACAGCTTGACTGATGATGCAGGAAGTGACGTGGCGGCTCTCGTCCGGGCTATCGTGCAGCACGGTATCGGCGCCGGAGAATCCGGCCGGGCCGAGCAGGCGGTGCCACTCGAGCGCCGAAACAGTGGGGCCGAACCGGCGGGTCGGCTCCGTGCTCTGCCACCATCCCGGCAACCCGCCGAAAAGGAAACCGATCATGCTCTGCGTGCCCGTCGTCTCGAGCAGGACGATATAACCTCCCGGGCGGAGCAGCCTTCTCGCGTGGGCAAGCGTGTGCTCCAGGCTGCGGGTGGCGTGCAGCACGTTGGCCGCGATGACGACGTCGTAGCTGTGCGGCTCGAACCCCTGGCCCTCGACGTCCTGCTCGATGTCGAGGGTGCGGTAGGCGACGCGGTCGAAAGCGGAAAACTTGTCCGCGGCGGCCGGGAAGAAGGCGGGCGAGACGTCGGTGAAGGTGTACGAGTCGTACAGGTCGTCGACGGCGTTGAGGACGCTCCACGTGGTGCCGCCGGTGCCGGCGCCGATCTCGAGCATGTTGCACCGCGGGAACTTGAAGGCGATCTGCTTGACGAGCTGGCCGACGGCGCGGTTGGTGGCGACCGAGGTGTTGTTTTGCATGTAGAACCGGTTGAGGAGGTCCTCCTGCTGCATGACCTGCAGCAGGTGTGCCTCGCCCAGCACAACCTTGGCCAGCGCGCCGCCCACGGCGTGCACCAGCCGGAACTCGACCGTGTCGCCATATTCGCGGTCTAGCGCAGCCACGTCTTCGGGACCGTCCGAGAGCCACGCACTACGGACGAGTGGGTGCCGGTTCTGCTGGACCAGGTCGAGGTGGTGCGCAAAGGCGTCGAGCATACGCCGGTGGTGCCACTGCAAGTGTTCGGGCTCCGGCTCCTCCCCGGAAGCAGGCGGCGGCGGCACCTTGACCTCATCTAGAACGCGCCTGATGTACCACAGAGTCAGACGCTCCGTCGCCTCGTTGATGCGCAACGTGCGCTCGTCTTGGACGGGGTCGCGCGGGGGCGGCGTCAACCCCATGACGGAAACATCTCGGCCGTGTGCGGTCCGGCAAAAGATGTGCCGGTCCTGCGCGGCGTCCAATCCACCGGCAGCCCGGGTCCGGAGTCCCTCAACCTGCGCAAAGGCAGATGCAGATGTCTCACCGGCACCGCCGCCGACATACAAACTGACGTCGCCGTCTAGCGTGGCCCCCGTGGCCTCGGTGACCCATGCGTCCATGTGGCACGTAATAGTCGAGGATGACACTGCTGCGTCTGTGGTGGTCGTCGTTGTCAAGGGCACACTTGGGTCGATGAGCACACGATCAATGTGTGACGGCAGCATCGCCCTCTTGAGTAGGAGACTTGCGGGATGCGCGTGGGCGACAAACAGTGCTTGGAAAGCCACGTCGAGTATGACGGGGTGCAGCACGTACGAGCTGCTGCTTGGGCCCAGCGACGATGGAGCGTCCGCGTCCGCGTCAGAGCCGGAGCCGGAGCCGGAGCCGGAGCCGGAGTCGGAGTCGGCTGACCATACAGCCGTGGCGGCCGCATACCCGAGGGAGCGGTCACAGCTCTTGATAGCCGCAAAGGCATCCTGGTAGTTGAGGCCGATGCTGTCAAACATGTCGTGGATGGCCTTGCCGTCGACGTGGACGGCGGTGTCTAGGATGGGCTCGCGGGGCGGGAGAACAGGGGAAGCCGAAGCATTATCATTAGGAAGAGTAGGACCGGCTCCAGAGCCAGAGTCAGAGTCAGACTCGACAGCAGCGCCGAGATGGATCGTCAGGCTGCCGCTGCAGGTGTGCATCATGGCCCCGGTCACCTCGTTCGGGCACACGTAGTACGCGAACCGCGCCCGCACGACCTGATGGGCCTTGTTACTGTCCTTGATGATATTGGTACCATGGTCGTCGGCAGACGGTAAGACCTGCACCGTAAACAGCGTCTCAACACCGTCTGCGTTATCAGGAACCACAACCGGTCGAAGAATGTCAACGTCCTCCACGGCAAGTTGGACAATGGGCTGGGCTCTCACTCCGGCAAGGTACTGCGCAGCCTGGGCGGCGATGGAGACGTACGCGGCGCCGGGTAACAAGACCTCGCGCAGCACCTCGTGCCCACGCAGCCAGGGGATCTCGTCCAGCCGCAGGATGTTGCGCCACCGCAGCTCGTGGTCGTTGTCGTCGGGCACTCGCCGGCCCAGAAGCTCGTGCGCCGTGTCGGCGAGCGTGCGGTACCGCGCCGAGATGCGGGATTCGCGCCAGTACACCCGGTCGTGGTCCCAACTGTAGCCGGGCAGGTCCGCAAGAATCTCGGACGTCCCGGGGGCCATGTTGACGTCGCCCTCGCTCCAGATGCCGCGGTAGCCTTTCAAGTCGACATGCTCCGGCCCGAGTTGTTCCCAGACGGCTCCGATGGCCTCCTGGACGACGGCCACCTCGCTCGTCTTGCGGCGGAGGAGACTAGCATACCGCGGGACCGCACCGTACGTCGCCTTGAGCGTCTGCTCGACGGGGCCCTTCAGCGCCGGGTGCGGCCCCAGCTCGATGGCAACGTCAAAGGGGCCGCCGTGCCACACGGCCGACTCGAGCGCTTGTGAGAACTTGACCATCTGTACCATGTTTGCCACCCAGTACGGTCCCTTGAGCGCCGCCATCAGCTCGGCCTCGCCCCCGCTCCGGACCAGACGCGCGTCGCCTCGGACACTCGAGCTCCAGACGGCGCAAGCACCTCCTCGGCCTCGGCGGCCTCTGCCGGGTTGGACGACGATGTTGCACGCCAGCAGGGCCTGGAGATAGGCGTCTGCGCACGCCGCCATGTGATGCGAGTGGTACGCCGTGTCAACCAGCAGCGGCCGGGCAAAGACATTCTCCCGTTCGAGGTGCTCCCGCGCCTCGTTGACGGCATCGCGGTCTCCGGATAGAGTACAGCTCTGCGGCGCGTTGCTGGCGGCCACGACAAGACGGCCGACAAACTGCGGTTGCCGACACAGTTCAGAGGCCTCGTGCAGGGAGAGTCCAACGGCCAACATGCCGCCGCCGCCGCCTCCTCCCGCCGCGGTGCCGCTGCAGGCTAGGTGAGCGTAGAAGCCGCGGTAATAGGCGATCTGCATCGCGGCCTCGCGGGAGATGAGCCCTGCCGCGTAGGTGGCCGCGATCTCGCCGGACGAGTGGCCCACGACGGCGTCGAGATGGATGCCCGACGCAGCCAGCACGTCCACCTGCGCGATCTGCAACGCCGTGCAGAGCGGCTGCGCCAGCTCGGCCTCGCCCAGGCGTGATGCGTCCGCCTCTTTGGACAGCTCGTCGATGAGAGACCACGTCGGCGCGTGGCCGTGACCCGCCGGTAGGTTGTGTTGCAGGACGGCATTGCACGCCTCGAGGCTGCGTCGGAAGAGCGGCGACGCGGCTGCGAGCTGGCGGCCCATGGTCGCCCATTGCGCGCCTTGGCCCGTGAAGATGCCTAGGATGCCCGGCGCCTCTGCTGGGTCGATGAGGCGCGGGATGAAGCCAATATCGCCTGCCTTTGTCTTGCCGCCGGCGTGGCTCGAGACGAACCGGGCCATGGCACCTAGCACGTCTTGCCGGGTTCCGCCTGTGAAGAATGTGCGAACGCGATGGGTCGAGCGGTGTGACTGCAGGGCCAGACACAGATCCCGGAGATCCAGTGACTCGGCCTGCTTCTCGGCATGGTCCAGGTATGCTTGCACGTTGCGCAGCAGGGCAGCTCCGGACTGCGCAGAGAAGAGCAAAGGGCCAATCGCCCCCGCCTCTGACACTTCCCGTCGCGGTGCTTGTTCTTGTAACACGTCTTCCGCACCCGGCAACCCTTCGATGATGGCGTGGGCGTTTGTGCCTCCGAATCCGAAGCTGTTGACGGACGCGCGCATCGGTGTGCCGGCGGGCCTCGCCGGCCACGTCATCTTCTTGGTCGCGATCTCGAGCGCGCCGGGACCGTAAAACGGAGCGATCTTGGGGTTCAACTGGTTGAAAAGCATGTTGGGCGGGATGGTCTGGTGCTTGAGCATAAGCAACACCTTGATCACGCCCGCTAGCCCAGCGCATCCCTCCGTGTGGCCGATGATCGTCTTGATGCTCCCCACGACAAGGGTCTTTGGCCCGGTCGCGTCGATCTGTTCCGGTTCAGGTTGTGCGTTTTGATTGGGGCCGCCGAAGAAAACATCGTACACGGCGCGGGCCTCGACCGGGTCGCCGGCTTGCGTGCCCGTGCCGTGACACTCGAAATACTGGGGCCGGTCCGTTTCTCGGAGTGGGTCCAGCCCCGCCCGGCGGTACGTGCGCCGGATCAGATCCGTTTGGGCCGGCGCAAACGGCATCGTGATGCCCGGGCTCTGGCCGTCCGAGTTCACGCCTGTTGCACGAACGACGCCCTGGATGGGATCGCCGTCGGCCAGCGCTTTCGCGAGGGGCTTGAGCAGTAGCGCCGCCACCCCCTCACCGCGGCCGTAGCCGTTGGCCGTCGCGTCCCACATGCGGCACTGCGACTCCGGTGAGAGCATCTGGAGCTTGGACTCGGCGATGTACGGGCCCGGGTCCATGATGAGGTTCGTGCCGCCCACGATGGCCGCGTCGCAATCGCCCGCGCGCAGCCCTTGCACGGCCTGGTGAAGCGCCACGAGCGAGCTCGAGCATGCCGTGTCAATGGACACTGAGGGACCCTTGAGGTCGAACACGTACGATACGCGGTTGGCGATGATGCTGGGCGCGTAGGCGCCCGTCGCGTTGTACTTGGGCATGGTCTCCGGGTCCCGCGCCTGGATCACGCCGTAGTCGTTGCTCATCGACCCGACGTGGACCGACGTCTGCGATCCGCGGAGCTGGTCGAGCGTGACCCCCGCGCTCTCGCACGCCTCGTAGGACACCTCGAGCAGTAGCCGCTGCTGCGGGTCCATGCCGGAGGCCACCACTGGGCTGATGCCGAAGAAGCCTGCGTCAAAGACTCGGGTGTCCTCTTCCATCAGATAGGATAGGCCTCGGACATCGGTTGACCCATGCGTCTGGCCGTCTGTGTTGTGAAAGCGGTCTAGGTTGAGCCGCTTGGGGTCGAACTGTTTTCGTACGTCGCGAGGCTCCCGGAGTAGCTCCCAGAGTTTTGAAGGCGAGTTGCAGCCGCCCGGGAAGCGGCACGCTGAGCCAATGATGGCGATCGGCTCTTCTGGCAACATACCGACAGGCGACATGATGAACGGTTTCAATGTGTGTTGTGGGTGCTGCTACGTCATTATTAGCGACTATGACTATATGGCTATAGTTTATAGTGTCTTGAGGGCAAGCTGACATACGATTCTTATCGACAAAGTTGTTCAAAAAAAAAAAAGACCGGACGTGTAGTGCAGCTAGTACTACAGGCTGTAATAGTTTAATGAGGGAGTGTATCAGTGATCGAGAATACCAAAGACAATTGATCATTTACCAACAGCTTTATTGCATAGGAGCTCTATGTATATCTGTTCGTGACTTGTTAGACATGATGCCTCAACTTCGGTTGATGGCCCTCCGTGGACCGTGGACCATCTGAATGCAAACAATATTACATGTCAGAAAGCACCCCATGAGACTCCGTCTTGGCTGGAGGGTCAATCTAAACAGAACTGACTAACACATAGAACTGACTAACAAACGGAACTGACTAACAAACAGAACTGACTAACGAACAAAACCGACCGAATAAACAGAACTGACTAAACAAACAGGACTGACTCATCAACAGAATACATTAATTAATAAACAGAACTGACGCGCAATATGGGCTCTGCGTCCGGATACCGAGAGGCCGTCTCCACCATCTCCAGATACTCCACGGCACTTTGTCTGCCTCGCCGTACTATAGCTCGGACCCGGGGGCCGGATCCATCATCCAGCGCCGGGTGGACCGTGGACCGCGGACCGCTTCTTCCAAACCACGTCTGTCGACCATGTCCACACCTCGCAAGTCGGCCATTTTCATCAGAACAAGCCGGAGCTGAGGTTACATGATAATTAATATGTCGGACTTGCCGTAAAAGCGTTGGCCTCGGAATTCGTGTTGGTTGTCCCAGTGCTGACTCGCACCGCTATTCTCAACCTACTGTGTTCTGATATTAGATGATGGGGCTTTGTTACCAACTGTTGTCGAGTAATCAACATGCATTGTGTCAGCCGAGACGGAGGGATGATTTCGCTACAACACGACTATGGCCAAGGCAAGAGGAGCAATTTAGCAAATGGTGACTGGAACTGTACTTCAAGACAAGTGAAAGCATTGCCCTCGAAACAGGTATCAAGGGGGGAACATGTAATCAAAGACAAGCATGGATTACATGCTAGGACATTTGTACATCTCTCAGCCTACCTGTGTTTCCATGTAAAAGTACATGGTGAGCGGATGGATGACTTTGGCTGCCGTGTGGCCCAAAAGCAGGCTGACCCATTAGCAGCAATCCAACTGGAGGATGGATGTATGATACTATCCACTCAGTAATTATTCTGAAATGGGGAACCCCCCGAGCGACAGGCGACAGAGAATGTGCCTGTGTGTTAATCAGAACAAACAGTCAGAGAGGCAAAGGCACCGAGGCAGGGTCGAGTATAACTCACCCGGGAGCAGCATGTGCACCAAGTTATCAACATCTCCCCTTTTCAAACTCGTCGTTTAGGATCTCGTTGATCGTCCTTGAGCATACTCCTTCATCAGTTTTGTTGTTTTACCCGACTGCGCCGTCAAATCACTAGGCCCAACACGAACATTTCCAACATGACCCTGTCCAATATGAACGTGTCCAACATGAACGTGTCCAACATGGACATGGCACCGCCAGCTCTCAAGATGGCGGCGAACACGGCATGGAGTACCCTTTCGAATGTGGTAAATGTCAGGCTGTCTCAAGCTACAATGAACAGTCCGGCGGTCTTTGGCCTATCCACGCTCCTCAGCGTCCTCTTGGCCTACCTCGTCAGCATCTCCATCTACCGCGTTTGGTTCCACCCCCTCAGCAAGCATCCGGGGCCGCTGCTCTGTAAGCTCACGAGCACCGTATGGGCTTATCACTTCACAAAAGGCACCATCCTCCAGTGGGAGGCCAGACAGCATGAGAAATACGGCCAGACGGTCCGCCTCGGACCGAACCGCCTGAGCTTCATCGACCCGCGGGCCTGGAAGGACATCTACGGCCACAAGTTTGGGCAGTCCAAGCCCAACGTCAAGAACCTGGACCGTGCCGCCAAGAACCTCCCGAGCGGCCGCCTGCCCATGGCCCTCGAGCCCTCCACAGCCGGGCACTCGGCGCAGCGCAAGCTGTTCAACCCGGCCTTTGGCGAGCGGGCATGGAAGGACCAGGAGCGGCTGGTCCACAAGTACATCGAGCAGCTCATGAGCAGGTTGAGCGGTGATATTGCCGTGAGTGCCAGCGGCGAGGCCGTGGTGGATATCGCCACGCTGTGGAACTTCATGACCTTTGATGTCATGGGCGACTTGACCTTTGGTGAGGGGCTCGGCCAGCTCGAGACCGGAATCGAGTCCTCGTGGGTCCCGGCCGTCTTTGTCATGTACAAGCTCCTGAGTACGTTGTGTTTTTTCTGCCCTGCTTTCGTACTGATTCATACCCAAGTATGTCCGTAATAACTTACAGTTTCTCGTGGCAATGTGATAGACAAACGATCCGTCATCAAAGCGTACCCCCTGGGGGGTCTCTTGTTTGACCTGTTTGCGCCCAGGGGCTACTTGCAGGACTCGGGCAAGCACATGCAGCACTGCAGCGACCTCGTCGCCAAGCGCCTGGACAAGGGCGATGACGGCCGTCCCGACATCTTCGGACACGTCCTCAAGCAGCCGGGGGGGAGCATGCCCCTGCCGCTGATGAACGCCAACGCAAACATGTTGATGGTGGCGGGGACGGAGACCACGGCCACTACCCTGACCACGGCGACGCATCTGCTCCTCCGGAACCCGGACAAGATGCAGAAGCTGATTCGTGAGATCCGGGCTGTTCCGGACAGGGCCATGCTGAACAGCCAGACCGTCCAGAGGATGAAGTACCTGAACGCCGTCCTTGAGGAGGCCTTGAGATGTGAGAGACATGACTTTTTCTACTACTGCCGTTTTCACACAGAGGCATGCCATGCCGCATTTGGGTCAAAGACTAATCTGTGGATATCATATATCATGCAGTTTACCCGAGTGGGCAGGTTGGGCTCGGAACCCAGAGAGAGATTGCCCCTGGCGGCAACCAGATCTGCGACGACTTCCTCGCCGAAGGGGTATGTTATGCTATCTGAACCTGATAGAAGGCCTGGTCAAGGGCCATGATTCTCCCAGTTCTTTTGCTGACTCCAACAAACAGACAGAAGTGGCCGTGGCTGCCTGGACAATGTCCAACTCGCCCCTCCACTGGAAAGACCCCGCGGCGTTTGTCCCCGAGCGGTGGCTCCTCGAGGAGACGGGCTTCTCGGCCTACCACGAGTACGACAACCGGGCCGCCTGGCTGGCCTTTGGCACAGGCCCCCGGACGTGCATCGGCAAGAACATTGCGATGCACGAGATCCGCGGCGTGCTGGCCCGGTTCCTGTACGACTTTGACCTGGCCTCGACGCCGGAGACGGCGGACTGGCTGCACATCAAGACGCACTCCATCTGGGCGAAGCCCAAGTTGATGGCCCGCGTGACTCGGGCGAGATGAATGACTCTTGCTATCTCTCTCTCTCTCTCTCTCTCAGGGAGGTATAGCTGTGAGTCTGAACTGACTCGAACTCGATGAGAAAGTTTCAAGAAAGAGAAGAAGAGTGAGTTGTCTTGACTCTTGTTGGAACGAGGAGAAGGCGTTGCGGACCTGTGTAGTGAAAGTCTAAATAGCCTCAGAAAATGGATTGGAGAATCTACCTTAGTGCCTAGTGTCATCGTGCCAGGCCCCCTCTTTTCCCAGGGAATTGATGGCAATGTACAAATGAATTCAAGGACCCAAAACCCAAAGGTAGGTATAGGTATGGGTATAGGTGGGTGTTCGGATGAAGAGTCAGTATAAAGATTAACTGTCAGTTTCACCAGCTCACCCGCGTCATGTTGTAAGAGAAACTCAAATATGTGGACAATGCTTTAATACAATCAGTCAGTTAACTAGCAAAGTTCTCTCTTTTCTCCAATACACGTATACTATTTGGCCGCCCCCCCCCCCCCGCCCCCTGTAACCGCGTCCGTCTAGAAGCATACGGCGGGGGGGCTGTCCGTCCTCCCCGCGTCACTACGGTCTACCTAGGTACCGGCATGCTTATACTTCGCTTTCGCAGTCGTCCTCAAGGCACAGAGGCTCGGGATTCCGATTCGTTTCCGGCCCTTGTCTAAAACTAAACCGTAAGGTCGACAACGGGGTACACGAGCTTCTTCCCCTTGATCAGACCCCTCCTCACCTCCTGCATGCCCTCCCCCACGGCCGCCAGCCCCCCCCGGCGGACCTCCAAGGGCTGCGGCTGGACCAGACCCTCGTCGAGAAGCCTCTGGGCGAGCAAGTACCAAGCCTCGGCGCAGACCCGGTCGTCGTCGCGGGCGTCCAGGTCGAACGGCGGGGCCCAGGCCACGTCATGGCCGAACTGGGTGTAAGTACACACCCAGTCCGGCTCCACGCTGCGGCGGGTGTGCCCGCGCAGGGGGAAGGGGTCCAGGGCCACGTACCGGCCGCCCGCGGGGCCCAGGGCCTTGTAGCAGATGGCCATCGAGTCGGAATCCGAGATGCAGTCCAGGGCGAGGGCGAGCCCGCCAGCTGTGTAGCTCAGCAGATCGGCCCCGCAGGTGGGCGAGCGGTAGTCGAATGTGGCGACGGCGCCGAGCTTCATGGAGCGCGCTGCCGAGGATGCCGAGCAGGTCGTGACCGGTGCAAGCCCCAGCAGCTTGAGGACCTGAATCGCCATGGCCCCTGTCGACGTGCCGCCCCCGTAGACGAGCACATGGGGTTCCGTGACCGTCCTCGCGGCCGCTCCCTTATCAGTGGGGAGCTGTACGGGTATGGCCAGAGAGCCTGCTGCGGGGTCCGGCATGGCGATGTGCATGTACTGGAACAGGGATAGCCCAACGGTGGCCAGGGCGGCGGGCAGCGAGGCGGCGGTGGCAAAGGTCATGCCGGCCGGCATGTGCCAGGCCAGGCTCGCGGGGACGACGGCGTACTCGGCGAAGGCGCCGTTGTCCAGCCGGAGGGGGTTGTTGCCAAAGATGCCGGCCATGACACGATCGTCCACGTGCCACGCGCGCGTGTCGACGTGGCTGCCCAGGCCGACGACGACGCCCGAGAAGTCGGTGCCGCTGGTGGCGCCGGGCGTGGGCGACAGGTCGGCGGACTTGCAGTCGACTTGGTTGATCGAGACGCATGCCACGCGCACCAGCAGCTCGAGGCGGCCTGGCGAGGGTACCGTGGCCTCGTCGGACACGGCGAGATGCCCGGGCCCGGCCACTTTGAGTGCTCTTTGCTGGGTGGGAAGAGACGTGGGGGATGTGGGGGGAGGCATTTCGAATGACTATTGGTGATGATGAAGAACACTGGCTATAACCGAACTTGTAAGATACCCGGCAGGTTACTGTGTAGAGGGGCCACTCTGTAATTAGTTGGAGAACCTCAAGACGTCCAAGTGAGAGGCGAGGGGGGTACTTATGCTCTATAAGCAGTAGATATGACAGCTACTACCTGTGTATAACTCTTACTCACCTACATCATCAGTCCTTGCTCCTCGAGTCGTAGGTTGCGTATTCGTAGCAGGCCCAGCTCCACCAGTTGAAACCGAAACTTCCTAGAGGCAGCAAGTGAAAAATGATGGCAAGTTTGATCCTAACTAGCGACATTCACGTGAAAGATGATGTCCTGGAAACGTGGCTAGATGGTTTGAGTGAAGGCTTGTTACTCAGTGTATAATTAGCCAACACTTTTCTGGGGATGGAATTCAAGTGCCTTGAACGATTTTCCATGGTTCAAATGCTCTCTGTAATAATAGTAAATAACCCCGAAACATGTTCAGCAACTATTCGATCATCATGCAAAACTTATCAAACTATTTATCATGTGGGAAGATCATCTACTGGAACATGGCTGGAAAACCCCTCCATCTACATCTAGCTCCGTCTATCTAGGTCTTCTTCATCCAGTCAAACTCGGGCCACAGGGACGCCAGCGCCTCTGGCATTTCGTTGTTGACCATGACGTTGCTCTCCTCGTCGTTGTTCCCCTTGTAAATGATGACCAGGTTGTGGTAAAACGTCATGGACACGATGTGCTTGTCAAAGTACGTCGGCTCGTACCCGGCTATCTCAAACTCCTTGTGGTTCAGCCCGTCGAGGAGGCTCTTGAAGAAGCCCATGGACGATGTCGTCGCGTTCAGGTCGGTGCTCGACCCGCCGGTGACTCGCCAGTACGACGTTTCCAAGTCCTCCACGGCATAGATGCCGCCGCTCCTCAAGAGCGGAAAGAGAATCTTGAACGAGGCGATGACGTGGTCGCACCGATGGCTCCCGTCGTCGACGATGACGTCGAACCCGCCGCACTCGTCGTGCATCCTCTTGAGGAGCGCCGGGTCGTCCTGGCTCCCGTGGTAGATGCGGATGCGGTCCTCCTGCAAGGCCGTCTTGTCGTAGTAGTCGAGGCTGACGATCTGCGCCTTGGAGAAGTACTCCTTCCACATCCGCAGCGACTCGCCCCCGGCGTTGGGGTCCTCGAATCCGCCGACGCCGATCTCGAGCACGTTGATGGCGCGATGCCGAAGGGGGCCAAAGTGGAAGTCGTAGTGCGGCGCGTACAGGTGCCCGCCGACCGCCATGGTCGTGCCCTGCCGGGTTATCAACACCTTGCCCTCCCTGTGCTTGTCCGTGCCGTGTTTCATGGCGAGTTCAGTAAGGGGCGGGTCCATAGTTTGGGTTTCTGATGTAGATACAAGGGAGGCTTGAATATGGGGTTTCCTGATGATATACTGAAGTATGTGTTTGTGTTTTGTTGCCGACGCTTGGAAGTTTGGGGAATTCTTGGCTTGACTAACTCCAACGTGAGATTTGAGGCTACGATTATTTCATGGACGGCATATGAACTTGAGGCGCCAGAGCCAAAGTTACTAATATGGAGGTCGCTATTCGCTACGAGATTCGTCAAACTCAGCAATCAAGTGCTCATGATGTGCTCGAGTAAGACAGAGGAAATACAGCACACGGGAAAAAAAAAAGAAGAAAAAATAATTAGCAACAGCTGCGCAAACAGTGCGTGGAATACGCAAGAAAGCATGGTGACAGCATCTGACTCGCGCAGGTGCTGCATATGCCAAGGAATAAGGCTGCCAGCCCGCAGGGTATTCTCCGGAGCCGTCAAGCTTTGAAGTTTTGCCCAAGTCTACGGCGGAGGCTGATGACCATTGCTGAGCTCTTTGTGAGGACCTTGATAGCGGCTCATGCGGGGGCGGGCACCTGTTTGCATCACGATTCACAAGGGGAGGCAAGGGTTAGAATTACCTTGCAAGCGGAGAACTGTTCGGATGGGAGTTCATCCTGGATCCAAAACTCTATCCCCTCGATGTCTCGGTGTCGTGCGTGGGTTAGGGATCCATCCTGAACGATGTATTCCATCGGCTGTTAGTTTAGACAGGATAAGTCAGTCCCCAGGACCTAACTTGGTAGGACCCCAAGCAAATCGAAGACGCTTAAACAGAAGCCCACTACAGGGTAATTACTAGGCACGTAACACGTTGGCCGAGAAAGTTTTCAGGGACGATATTGGAGCCATGGAAGTGTCCTGTGGAAGCTGTTCTGGAAACTGAAAGACAGGCCTCAAGATGGGCCTCTCTGTGATGACAGGCATACCCACAAAGCAACGAGGCCAATCATTGGTAAGAGAATGTAATTTGCTGGATGACTAGCATCAAAGCAGGCGAGCGTTATACGATGGTACAGAGACTCTGACAGACAGGTAGACTAAACTTAGATTCATTATAGTTTCGGACCGCTGCAAGACCAGGGTCTCTAGTTTAGGTATTACTCCGGGATCCATCCACCTCTCTCCGCCGTACATCTGCCACCTAGTACCCTGTATGGAGCTAGTATTCCATTGAATTTCCCCGCATGCTAGGGGCCTTGCCGCGGTTGATGGGATATTAGTCAAGGGCATTTTATATTACTACAAGACAACACAGACGAAGCTTTCTCCCCTGGCGTACCGTTCCTATCCCGAATGTTCTGGGCCCCGAACTAACGGGCCAACTCATCGACGAGAAACCCACCATTTTTCCAGGAAATCGTATCAGCAGTCGGGGTTTGTTGCAGCTTGCAACTGTGTCAATGTTGCGAGGTACCTTACACATACATCTCCACTCATGTTGAGCATGATTCCTAAAGTCAAATTGACTTTCTGCGGACGTCGAGGGGATGACTTTTTACACGTGATTCGTGAAGAGAAACGACGAAAACACGGTTTCCAAGGTGGGTTTGGAAATATTACTACGCCAGCAGGCATGAACTCGGCGTTTTCATGATTCGTGTTGCTTGAGGAACAATCTCTGTGTCTTTTCCCCCCGTCTGATGGTAACACACAGAACCCCCCTGACGGAGAGAGATGAGTGATGCTACACGTTGGACCGCCCGTCAACCCTTGTCTGTGTCCTTACCAGGTACGCAATTACTGAGTGCTGAGCTGGTAAGATTCAGCGATGTAATTACAAAAAAACAGCGCAAGCTAAATTGAGGCTGAGCATCATCAGCACTGCAGGCCGTCAACTGACGACTGAACGGGCGCGAAACGGCAGCATGAAAGCCTACAAGTCAACACATTGAACAAAGTTCGCGTGTAATCTATTTACTGCAGGCGGTGAAGAAACTGGAGAATGTTGCAGCAGACTGAACACGTAATTGGCGCCGGCGAGAGCCGCCTTCCGACGTCCTCTTCCACAAACTGCTCAAAGTTGAACGACATGACTCAAGACAAGGGTATAATTTACGTCAAAGAGAAAAACAATGCTGTCCGTGTTGTCTCCTACCGGTGCTTCTCGCAGCGTTGTTTCGGGGAGTTCACGACGACCCATCTTAGCATTCTTGTTTCCCAAAACATCATTTTTTCTCAGTCAAGTTGTGTGTGCACAATGGCATGGTTTCTTGCTTCTCTGCTGCTGGCCGCAGGCTATTTCGGCCTCCTCGCCATCTACCGGCTCTTCCTCAGCCCTCTTGCGCGATTCCCAGGGCCGAAACTGGCCGCCCTCTCCTTTGCCTATGAGTTCTACCATGACTTTTTCAAAGACGGCGGGGGCCGGTACTGGGTTGAGATCAATCGGTTGCATGATACGCTGGGTAAGTGATGGATTAATTACGCCACCTGGGAACTCGGAAGCTGCTGATCACCGTCGTCCCCAACAGGCCCCATCGTGCGTATCAACCCGTGGGAACTGCACATCCGTGATCCCGAGTTCACCGAGGCCTTCAAAATCTCGAGAAAGACCTCTAGGCCGTGGTGGTATTACCGGTCCAATGGCCCGCCCAACAGCGTCCTGCAAGCAGGGTGAGGACAGACAGACAGACGGCGTTTTTGTTCTCGGTCCGAGTCTTTGGCTAACCACCGCACTTCGGTTCCTTCACAGCCCTCATGAACTGCACAAGATGCGCCGAGAGGCCATCGCGCCCGCCTTCGCCACCCCTCTCATCATGTCCCGTGAGCACTTGTACGAGGCCTTGGTGCAAAGACTACTGGCGAGATTCCGCGCCGTGAAGGGTACCGGCAAGGTCTTGACATGTAATTCAGTCTCTTTCCTTCAACATCAAAACGTCGATATGGGGATCCCATTCATGAACACGGCTGACGTGTGACTCGTCCATGAATCTAGTGGGGCATGCTTTCCGGTGCCTTGCCACCGACATCACGTGCACCACGAACCTCGGCTACGACTTCGGGTTCGTCGACGTCGATGACTTTGAGCACGACATCTTCATGATGGCGAGGACCCTGGGGCGCATGAACATGATCAGCCGTCACATCGGGCACTGGTTCTTTGGTGTGATGCGAGCTCCCGCACGATGGGCCAAGCGGGCGGAGCCGGTCAGCCCCGGCATGATCCGTGTCTTGCGATTCAGAAATGTCAGTTTTTCGCCTTGTGAATCCATCTCGAAATTCTTCTTCTTCTTGGCAACTAATGCGATGTGTTGTTTTCCTTTGAGAATAGCTGATCGACAAGGCTGTCGCGGACCAGCATCGTGCTGCAACGGCTGCCACAAACTCCCTGGGCGAAAAGGCCGCCGTCAGTGTCGGCGATGATGGCTTTACATCTACCGTCGAGCAGATTCTCAAGTCCAACCTTCCACCTCACGAGAAGGAGTTGACGCGCGTGGTGAACGAGGTCTGGCTCTGTATCAACGCCGGAATCGACACGGAAGGACAGGCCATTGCGTTTGCAACATTCATGATGCTCAATCACCCCGAAATGCTCGCGCGGCTCAGAGAAGAACTGGCAGAGTGCGAAAAGAGCCTCGGCAGACTTCCCGGCTACCAAGAGCTCAAGGATCTGAACTACCTGCAAGCCGTCGTGCTGGAGGCGTTCCGCCTGAACCACCCCATCGCCGGCCGGCTGCCGAGGACAGACCCCGACAACGAGATCCAGTTCGGAGACGTGGTCATTCCCAAGGGCGTAACCGTGTCGGTTTCGACGTACGACATCTACCTGGATCCCAAGATCTTCCCCGAGCCGCACGTCTTCAATCCCGAACGGTGGCTCGACCCGAACGAGCGGAAGCGCCTGCGCAAGTACGTCAACAACTACGGACGCGGCACGCGTAGCTGCGTCGGGATGGACGTGGCCAACATGGGAATCTACTTGACTCTGGGGCGTCTATTTTCCCCTGCGGCTGGCTTCCATCTAGAATTGCGGGACACGCTCTATGAGCGTGATGTCGCCTTCCATGCCGATTTCTTTGGGGCGTTCCCCAGGAGCGGTTCCAATCATATCAAAGCAACTGTGGTTTGAACCACGAGTCGAAGCACTTGTTCAAAAAAGATTGAGACAACAACATTCGATTTCTATCTGCAAAGATTGAGCAACTCAGTAGTATTGTGTCACGAGCTGGAGCACACAGTAGGCGTAGGAGAAAAGATGAGAAAGATGCTTGATTCTGGGGGCTATAGAATGAGTGAAATATGGCATATATATGTACATATGAGCACGTGACATGCCTGTTTCGGAGGGCTGATATATCCTGTGACATATCGACATCAGGTCGTGATAATGACGCGTTTTATTAGCTCTTAGATAGTTTTACATCATCCTCTTCCTTGGGTTCCACTGCCTGACGAAGAATGACACGTGGAGTTCGATGGGCGTTGTTGCATCCTCTTCGTGGTGAAGAAATAATTAACTTCAAGAATCTACTTATGGACCACCTAAAAATGAGGGGTTTCTTACCAACGCTAGAAACATTATCTTTAAAAGGGGTGATGTAATCTAGAGCTTAGTGAAGCTGTGAAGCTAGGCCACAACACAGCCATAACACTATATATATTACAGGATAAATCAGCCGTCTAAGCCAGGCATGTCACATGCTTATATGTTTATTTATAGGCCCTATTTCACCTACTTTCTTGCTCCTAAAATTAAGCATCATTCCCTCCTTTTCTCCTATGTCTGCCTACTGTGTGCTTTTCTCCTACGTCTACTGCGTGCTCTAGCTCCTGAAAATACACGCCTCAATCTCCTAATAAAACGTCTAAAGCCAGACTTTTTTGAGGGGCGCGGGTCGATGCCGTTAAAGATCGTAGATGGCCCGTCTTCAGGGCGCGGGTCGATGCCGTTAAAGGTCATAGATGGCCCGTCTTCAGGGCGCGGGTCGATGCCGTTAAAGGTCATAGATGGCCCGTCTTCAGGGCGCGGGTCGATGCCGTCAAAGGTCATAGGTGGCCCGCCTATAGTGCGCGGGGGGGGAGGGTGGAGGCCGGTAGAGATCCTACGTAGCCCGCCTTTAGGGCGCGGGTCGATGCCGTTCAAGGTCATAGGTGGCCCGCCTTCAGTGCGCGGGGGGGGACGGTGGAGGCCGGTAGAGATCCTACGTAGCCCGCCTTTAGGGCGCGTGTCGATGTCGTTAAAGGTCATAGGTGGCCTGCGTTTAGGGCGCGGGTTAGGTGGCCTGCCTTTAGGGCGCGGGTCGATGCCGTTAAAGATCATAGGTGGCCCGCCTGTAGTGCGCGCGTAGGACATTTCCTTTACCATGGCCTTCACGTTGGCGGCAACCTCGCCAGGGACCTGTTGGAGCCGAGTGCGATGTTCGGCCTGGGAAAGCCAGACGGCGATAACGCCTGCAACAGTAGCGGTAGCTGGTGTGTTGGGTCAACGAGACTGGCTTCTCCTCGTGTATGTTTTCAAAGAGCGGAAGACAGGGGAGAGAGAAAAATGGCATGAAGAGAGAAAAGGAAACTTACATATGGAAGTCCCCATTTGCTTCACGGATCCATCCGAATCTCTCGAGGCGCATAAGGCCGAGGCCGGGGCCGATGTTGTCAGATCCTCCTTACAGCCCTGAGAGAAGGAAAAGTGGTTGCCTCCGTTCGTAACGCCACCAACAACGATAAGGTTGGTGGTAAGACCAAAGAGGGCTGGGTAATCCATCAAGGCTTTGCAGGAGTCCTTATAGTAATTATTAGCTAGGGCGTGATTTGCATACCTAGGTTGAAGAATAAGGGTGGGAGGGAAGGGGGCCTACTCCTTGATTGCCTGACGATGCGACAATAACGATATCTTCTGCCATAATGTCGACAACGCGACGTTTATAGGCCTTTTCAACTGTTGATATTCTATCCGATATATCCAAGTCCGGAGAGGATAATTTATCATCCAAGTGGAGACCTAATACGGACTACTTTAATTCACTGTTGAGGTATAATTACTTAGAGGGGGGGGTTAGGAGACTTACGAAGATGATTTATAGACATAGAGATGACAGCCTTACCCTTAATGTCCTTTCGATTAACGTCATCGCTAACTATCTGAAGAGCTGCAAAGTAATCTGACACCATTGGTTTATTAGGCAGCTTTACCATTACTATGTTAGCGGCCTTAGCAGTGCCGTATGTTGGGCTTGCTGCCCTAGACGCCATACAGGTGCCGTGGTTGACTTCGTCTGTTTCTGTGTTTTCAGCGCCTGGAACGTATATAAAGCTCTTGCTTCCCGTCATGCCGATCCATTCCTGTTTCTATCTGTTAGCAATTGGTCTTTTCCTCTAAGCTTCTTTGTTTACTTATCGTCATGTGCTACAGCTAAGACGTACCGGATGCTGACTGTTGGCGCCCCAGTCGATTACGTAGATTGTCACCCCTTCGCCTGCCTCAGCGGCGTATCCGAATCCAGGGAGCTCGTCGAGGCTTACGCCTCTGGGCTGCGAGATGGCCGTGAGATCGTCTGGGGCGTTGGACTGGAGGATGAAGTTGCCATCATTGTTCAGCTGTCTCGTTTGCAGCGAGTTAGGTGGACTTATGTCCCGTGCTTTCTTAGGCGTCAACAACGGCAGCGCAGCTGGTGAGTAAGCCTCCTCCTCTCTCTTAAGCCTACAATTTGGAGATACTGCGCCAAGCTATAGTGTTTGCTTCTGTTTTAGAAATGTAAAGTATTAGGACCTGATTAACAGGCAGGTAGAGGAGGTAAAAGAAATACTTACGCCAGGGACTGTCGCAATGGCTCCTGCCTGGGCAGAGGTGATAAATGCCTTGAAGAAGACGACGAGGCCGGTGCGGTTGCTAAAGACCTCCTCAAGGGATCCGAGGGCGGCATATTTTGAAAGGATATTTCTAAGATTTAGGATCTGTTCCATAGTGGCACTCTGGTCTGTTAGTATAATGTATGGAGTTGGCGCCACGCTGTCGGGGAGCGGTATTGGTCTAGCGTAAGGGTAGTTCCTCTTATGCATTGTAGGGCCCTGCCATTTATTCTGCTGTAGTGTTGAAAGAACTCTCTTGCTAAGGAAAAGCATAATAAGAAAACACCTGAGGAGGCTGCTGGAGAACATTTTAATCAATCTTGTAGTTAAATAAGTGGGAGGGCAGTAAGGAAGTAAAATGTTGTTGACAAAAGAATTTACGCGGTTGCTTTAAGAAAGAGAGGAGGTAAGGTTTCGAAAGGCATTAAGTAAGAGTCGAGAGTGCTAATACTCTGGATATTTCTATTATAAGCAACGGTCTTCCTGATATATGCACGAGGCTACCGCTTTTAGTTAGCATGGCTACAGAGTACTAAATCTTAAAAGGAAGAGTGGACAACCTGAGAGTCTAGACCTCTACAGCTGCTACACCTAAAAAAAGACTTACAAATCAGGCTTTATCCTTGTTCTTCAATCAAGTCGCATTAATAGCAAATTGATTACGCTCTTAGTTCTTCTATTACCCCTCAGCCCACTTTAGTTCCCGCCTCCTTTATTCGTTCCTTAATAATTAAAGGTGGCTGGAACTAAGTGGGCTGAGGGGTAAAGGTATAGAGTGAATGTATGCAATTATGAGCCTTTCCCTAACATTAATCAACAGAAGAGTAGACATTCTTTACTACAATAGAGCTATCACATGTAAATAACGTAGTGCCTAAACAGCGCTATAGAGAAAAGTTAGGAATAGGAAATAAGCTGTTAAATACTCCTAGGTAATTAACACAGTCAATGCTGTGCGTCCTGTGGGTCATGTGCCTAGGCACGTGCCCCATAGGGCGGGCGTGCGCGTGCGCCTGCCTTAAGGCCTAACTACGCCTGACTAGATACCTTCTAGTTAGGTAACACCTTTTAGCGTAGTAGGTTAGGTATTGCCTTTCTATGTGTGATAAGTAGTAGTATAACTAGTTTAATTAATAATACTGTTAGACGCTTTAAAAGCTAGTATACTAGATATAAGAGCTAAGGAGTAGCTAACGTAAGAAGCTAGCCTATTAATGCTACTTATTAAGAGCTTCTAAGGGAGCTATAAGTAGGCCTTATAAGTGCTGTGACTATCTAAAGGATCTAGGCCTCTAATAAGTATATTAGAAAGCATTACCTAACAGAGATAAGGGTATAAGGCTTAACGCCTTAGTTAGCCTTAGAGGTGCACTTAGGATAAGTGTCTTCTCTATGTTAGAGGGGCACTTAACACAGTTAATACTATACGTCCTGTAGGTTATATGCCTAGGCATATGCCCTATAGGGCAGGCGCGCGCGCGCGCCTGCCTTAAGGCCTAACTGTCAAAAGTGACAGGGATCAAGGTTGTGCGTCAATTGTGCGTATATTGAGTGTGTTGTGTGTAACTATTACGGCGCGGCTAGGCTGCTCAGCGAGCCTTTTGAAACCCCTTTCTTAGGTGCCTAAGACCACTAGAAAAGCCTGTTGCCTAGGTCTAAGCCTATGACAATTACTCCTGTATTTACCTAAGTAGCTAGGCTGCACTAGACTGAATATAACTGATCTCTGCAGTGCCCTTTAGGTGTAGTGCCCTCTGTATGTATACCTTAATTTTAATATACCCTTTTAGGGAAGGGCTTCTTGCTAGCCCTTATAATCTAATATTATAAAGGGTAGAGTGCTTATATACTGTAAATATCCTTTCCTACCTTTATAAGTGTATATAGGGCGCTTAGGCGTATAGGAGATTATAAGTCTCCTCTATAGCCTATATATTATCCTTTACTATTAGTGCTTCTAAATATATTTTATCTTTAGTAAGCTCTTTCTTATAATTATACTTAAGGACCTCCTTCTTATTAGTTATATTAAGCTACTAAAGGAAAGTCTTATACTTTAGGCTATTAAGAGCCTTTATAAGTCTATTTACTATAAGCTTAGCTAATAGGGTATATAAGATATTAATATATCCCTTAGTAACTTCTTAATATATCTAGTAAGTGTAAATATTAATGTAGTATAGCTTTATTTAGAGCTTTAAGAGCTCCTTTATTACTAGGCTAACTATCTAGATAATATTACATTAAATTATTATTCTTAGGAGCTACTAGGGTATACCTATAGTATATATTGCTATATATGCTTTTCTAAAAGGTAATTAAACTTAAAGATATATAATTAATTAGCTTATAAAAATAGCTTCTTTAGTAGCTTATAAAAGAGCTAAGAGCTTAGCCTTAGTAGTTAAAGTAGTAACTATATCTTACTTATTAGTACGCTAGGTAACTATACCTCTAAAAAGCTTTATTATAAAGGCCTATAAGCTCTTCTAATTAACTAAGTTATTTATAAAGCTTATATTAGATACTACCTTAAGTATATTATCTATACTACTAGGCTTAGTACTATAGTAAAAGTAGAGGTATTATATCTTATAGAGGTATTATAATATATAGTCTACTACTTTTTAGTAGGTATTACCTAAGTTCTAATTAAATCTTATAAGCCTACTAGCTATAAAAGTAATATCTAGATATATTATTATAGTAGTATAAAGGATTATACTAACCTTCTATTAGTATAGGGTTATATTACTTAGGTATATATTTCCTATATATAGGAGTAGCTTAGCCTTTACTATAGGTATATACTTATAGTCTTTACTTTCTAATAAGTCTGTATATATAGGAAGTAGCTTTATAGCCTTCTCTATATATATAGCCTATAAGAGCTAAAGGTAGTGTATTTTCTAATTATATAAGATCTTAAGGCCTAGGAACTATTAGAGCTCCTAGCTACCCTTAAGGTAGTATTTTGCTTAAAGGGAGCTTATCTTATATATTACTATAGGCTTATAGTTATCTAGGAAGGCTAATATATAGTTGTTAATATAGAAGAAGAAGGTTACTTTATCCTTTTACTAATAGTAATCCTCTCCTATAATGCATTTAAATCCTTATTTAATTAAGCCTTTCTTAAAGTGCTTTTACTATAGTAGAGGAGATTAGTATAGCCTATAGAGGGCTTTTTATAGGTATATAATAATGCCTTTCTTATAGTAGCCTAGAGGAAGCTCTATATAAATCTCCTTATTAATATTAGTATAGATAAAAGCGTTTACTATATTATATTAGAGTAGGTTTAAATTAAACTAAGTAGCTAAGGCTATTAGTATTTAGAATAATATACCTACTAGCGTTATAGTATATATATCTTATATATTTTTTACCTATTAGTTGCTTTATATTATAAGCCTTACCTTTATCTTTATAAGGCGCCTATACTTATTAAGCTTATAGGTGTATACCTAAATGTATCTAAGAATCTAATTATTGCTAGTAGAGTGCTTAGAAACCTCCCTCTATAACTTTAATGTCTTATAGCTATAGAGGTAGCTTTATTTAGCCTCTAAGAATTTGTTTCTAAAGGGGTAGTTTACTAGCTAACTGTATAATGTTAGAAGGGGAGGTAGTTGTCACGAGTTAGAGCACACAGTAAGGCATAGAAGATTTAGGGTGAAAGATGCTTATTCTACTATACTAATAAGTGATAAAACGAGGAGTAGTTAAATACATGATATTACATGAATGAGTATGTGAGGGGACTGAATTAATAAGCTGAAATAACTATAGATTTCCTTATAATATACCCCCTAATTGTTTAAGTAATTAAGTAATTAAAATTAATTATAAATAGATAAGAATAGTATATTAGAATTAATCCCTTAAGTGCTAGTGAAATGTAACTGTGAAATAATAAAGTGATTATGCTGTTATAGTATGTTAGGTAGCCTTTGTTAATAGCCTTATTTTACTAAGGGTTATCCTAAAGCAGAAATAAGGGTAGCTAAAGGTAGTAAGAGGTACCTAAAAGTAGGATTTCTGCTACCTGCTATAGTGAAATTTTCTTCTTTCCTTTTGTAAGCCCTTATTAATATTAAAGTAAGTGTATTTAAGTTAATTTTTTATGCTTTAAGTATGTTTTTACTAATAAGAATTAATTTACTAACAGTTAATAGATAAATTTAAAATAACTAATAAGATAAATTATATGTCTGCCTTTATGTATATGTAGGATAAGTGTTAGTAGTTACTAATTTTGTTTTTAGCTAATAGTAATAGTACCTCCTTTAAGGAGGAAGAGATTGCTGCTATAGGTAAGGTTACTGCCCTTACTTTTCCTAATAACCCTATTGCTGCTGCTACTGTTAAGACTAGCCTTCTTAAAGGCTATCCCCCTTTTGTTGTTAAGTCTCTATACCCTAAGCTAGAGGAAGAGGAAGAGGAAGAGGAAGAGGTAGGAAACGATAAGGAGGAGGAGGAGACTAAGAGCAAGAGTAAGGATAATAACCCCCTACTAAAGCATAGGTAGTATAATACTATTAATTAACTTATTACTAACTAGATCTTATAGGCTAAAAGCTTATAACTCCCTTAAAGAAGGGAAAGGAGACCCTTTTTATATACAGTATATTATTATATATATATATGTTAGATGTTAAGAAGTGTTCTAATATATGTATAGCTCTTAAGAAGGGTGATAGCTAGCTAAAGAAGTGTAAGATCCCCTGCCTCCTATACTTAAATACTGCTCTTTATAGCTAAGGCACTAGTTATTACCTAGAGGGTAGTAGATAATAGTGTATTTAGTGCTTTAGCAGTTAGGCTGCCTAATTCTATATACCTATTAAGCCTATATTATAGGCCTTTATAGATAAGCTTAGAGATAAGCTTAAGGGAAGAGTAAGGAAGACTATAAGTTTTATATATATTTTATATTGTTTAGTACTAATGTATATTATAGAAGCTATCCTATTTAAAGACTATAATTTACAGTTTAATTAACTATAGCTATAAGGTAGAGGCTAATATTTTAGACTAATGCCTTCCTTTACCTACCCCCTAGCCTATAGTTATAGAGGTGCTGCATGCTCTTCTAGAGTATATAGTGCTAAAGTAGCTAGTAGTGCTATTTAATATCTTGCCTATAGAGGCTGTCTTGCTAGAGGCAGTTGTTATTACTATACCTACTACCCCTACTATACCTGCTATAGCTAGTAGTGCTTCTTATAAGGAGCAAAAAAGTTACCTCCTTAAGGCAGTTAAGCCTCTTGTTAGGGATACCTTTATAGCTCCCCTAGGCTATTACCTTAATTAGTATATAAAGTAGTTATTTTAGTATACGCCCTAAGGGGTAGTTACTAAGTTCTTACTAGGTATAGCCTATAATATAAATTATTCTATGTTTCTACTTATCCTATATTAAATATTATATATTACTAAGGTTTAGCCTTAAGCAGAATTCCTTAAACTTTATATACAATAGGCTCTTTATTAACCTATTAGCTAGTATCTTATTTATAGGTATATATACAATAGAGAAGCTCCCTTTTGTATACTCTTATTAAAGCTATATATTCTAAATATTAATATAATATAGTTAAGTTATTATATGTTTGTTTTTATTAACTACTAGGTGTATAGTCTAAAGGTTATTATAATATACTTTCTACTTATTATCTAGCGTAAGATTAATATCCTAGAAAAGGCGCTAGAGAGCTATTACCTCTTTTATAGTATACTTAAGGTAGAGGAGCTCTACCTCTATAGTAGATATAGTAACTGTATTCTAGTATACTGCTTTCTACTAGATAAGACCTCTAAAGAGGTAAATAAGGTATCCCTGTGAGGAACGCCTTATTAAAGGGTTATCTATAAAGCTTATATCCCCTATAATAAGGAGAGATTAATCCCTTAGGTTATAGCTAAAGGTAAGCATAATAAATCTTATATAATAAAGGTAATATATACACTAATTAGTAGCTATAATATGCCTAGAGCTTAGGTTAGTAAGAAAGCATAAGAGTTATATATATATAAATGTAATATCTAGTCTTATTATAATTATAATATAAAGCACTAATCCTACTATTTCTTAATAGCGTTTTACCTATTATTATGTTACTTAACCTTTATTAAGAACTAGCTTAAAGAAAGGAAGTAGTATTAATAGGTATAGGCTATTATTAAGGTTAAAGTGCTTTATAGTTCTTTTAGTATAGGTATCTTAAAGGAGGTAAATCTTCCTGTTTTTTTAATTGCAGACAATTTGTATACCTAAGTAGTAATCTAGTAGGCTTTCCTTAATCTTAAACTTAGCTATAATACTAGTAATAATTTTGTCTGCCTCCTTCTTATAACTATAGTAGAAGATAACTTTAAAGTTATTAATATAGAATATAAGAATTACCTTCTTGTTAGCTAATTAGTAAATACACTAGTCTTTATTATAAGTAACTATTATTAGATCTTTTAGAGCTCCTGTGAAAGTTAGGAACTAGAGGATTAGAGTATTATATAGGCTATAAAGAGTATGTCTTAATTATGCAATTTTGCCTAGGATCTTATAACTCTCTAGAAGCTTAATAAATATCTTATAGTTATTATTAAGAACTAAGTTAAGAAATACATTTATAACGTTAAATTACCTAATCTTAAGGTTAAATTAAGCTATAAGGGCTATCACAATCTAAAAAGCCTTTACTGTAAGCGTAGAAGTGTAGGTACTCTATAAAGGATCTAGTGTCTATAAATCTCCCTATACACAGACGCATGCCTTATATCTATTAAGTTATCTACCCTTATTAAATTTATATAAAAAGATCTATTTAAGGGGAAGGATGTCTAGAGAAGGATTATAGTTAATAACTTCCTATATACCTTTATCCTAGATCTTACCTATCTCTATATCTATAGCTTTATAAAATAGGGTTTTAATCTTAGGAGGAAGCTTATTAAGATCCTTCTAGTAGTTTAGTAGGTTAATAAGGTTATCCTTGTAAGGCCTAAGATTCTTACTAGTTAAAGGGCGCTTAAGATAGTCCCTATAAATAGCTCCTCTAACTACCTTATAAAGGGTCCTGTGTCCTAGGTTACTTTCTTCCTCTACCTTCTGCTAATTAGGCAAAAAGGTGCTAAATAGGTATGCCTAGGAGTGTTTCTAGTATGCAGTTATTTTATTAACCTAAAGAAGTATGTAGATATACCTACTATATATCTATTTCTAGAGTTTTGTAATAGCGTAGCATACTTATTAGTTAGGACTTAATAGAACTGTATTAATAGGTTATAACTAAGAACTGCTATTAGCGTCTACCCTACTATTAGCTAATAGGCTAGTTAGAGTAGTATCTATAGTAAAATAAGATATGCCTAGACTGCTTTTGCTAGTAACTGTTAATAACCTAGTTATGTTTTTAGTAGGCTCTATCCTACCCCTAAGAATAGAAGTATTAGTTAGCGTTTTAGATACTACCCTTACTTATCCTATATACTTAATATCTTAAGTAAGACTTACTTAATCTCTAACTATAGGTAACACTATAGTTAACGTTAGAGACTATATATTATCTTTAGAAGCAATTATGCTAAGTAACCTAAGGAGATTATCTAAGACTATAATAGACTCTTTAATAACCTCTATTACTTTATAAGCTTCTAGGCCTTATATAGCGTCTTTCTTATAAGCTTTATTATAGAAAGAGCTCTTATTAAACCTTACGTTATATATTATAATAACCTACTTAAGTATAGGAACCTAGATCCTATATAGGTTATGCGTTTATAGTATATAACCTACTAGGTATCTAATATACCTATAGGGAAGCACCTTAAAATCCCTTTATCTTATACCTTTCTCTTAGTCTTATTATAATAGGTATACCTTATACCTATATACATAGAGTCCTCCCTAGTATAGTTAAAGTGCCTTGTTAGGGGGTACTAGAGAGTCTGCCTACTACTAGTAGAAATAACGTTAGTACTATTTAAGCTCTGTTTCTGTTAGAGACTCCTAGCTGTTAGATTCTTATAGGCTAATGTTATAAATATAGACTGCAGTAAATACTGCCTTATTATATAGCGCCTTAGGAAGACATACTGCAATATATATCTTAATAGACTTAATAATTATAAGATAGCCTACCTATTTAGTAGCACTAATAGGCTCCTTTATATATAGTAGTAGTATTTTAATTTTGATTCTAACTAAAGCAGTCTATATCTTATAAGCCCTTATAACCTTAGGACTAAGGACTGCTGCCTTATTGTTATGCTAGAACTTATAGATATTAAGACCTTTCTCCCTATATACCTAGGCCTTAATTATCTAGAGGGCTCTAAGCATAAGAGACTTAGTCTTATATATAAGTAAGTAGGTAATAATAAAGCCTAAATATTTATTATAGGTAATAAGGATCTACCTTATCCTAGACAGTAATTTAGGGAAGTTAAAGAGATCCTAGTAAATCCTATACTATAGGTATATTACCTTTAATTCTAATAGCCCTCTTAAGGTAATGTTTTCTATGTATGCAGCACTGTAGTCTTTACACTTAATCTGTAATAGGCCTCTAATACATACCCCCCTTGCCTTCTAGACTAGGTTACAAAGTCCCTTAGGACCTAGGTAACCTAATCTAAGATACTAAAGGAGTGCAGTATCCTCCCTCTTGTATATGTTTTAATAAGATCTCCACTATTTTCTATACCCTACACGTAAAGTGAATACTAAAATACCTACTAGACTTTTAGGAAGCAGGTTCTTATATATACATAGATAGTTAGAAGTTAGTTTATATTAAATAAAGACTAAGTTATACTTCCTATAAAGGTTTATAACTATATTACTATTTTTAAGGTTACTATAGTATATTATATAGTTAAAACTATAGTACTAAAGACTACTGTTAAGAAGGAGAGCCTTAGAGGCTATATTAGTATAAAAGCCCTCTACTAACATAATATTCTTAAGAGTAAGATCTTCTGTAGATAATCCCTATAGGCTATTAATAATACCCTTAATAATATATATTCCCCTTCTACTTACAGGAAGTAATAAAGTACTAACTTCTATAAAGTTATCTATACTAGACAGCTTATAGGATCTAGGTTCTAAGAGGCTCTTGTTATTAATAAGGTAGACTACACTATAGGTGTCTATAACAGTGCTCTTAGAAAGAGGATAAGAGCTAATAAGAGTACTAAAGATTGTATATTAACTCTCTAGAATAGGAAGGGGTTTAATAGTAACTACAATAATACTGCTAGGAAAGCCTAGGTCTTTAGCGTTTTTTAGAGGGTTTTAGTTTTAAGTTTAATTATTTAATTTAGGTAGTATAGGATAGAGGGAACTATTAGGCTTAAGCTATTTCTATATAATAAGCTTTAGGTAGATAGATTTCTACTTACTAGTTATAACTTTATTTTAGATCTGTTTCTTAATAATAAGAGGAAGCCTTAGAACCCTATAATCCCTAGTGCTTTTCCCTATAAGGGAAACCTAAAGGTAAAGGCAGTTATATAGGGGCTACCTATAGGTTTAACTATATAGGCACTTAACTAACAGTCTATTATTAGTAGAAGTAGTTGTAGAGGTAGAAGCTAAGGGTATACGCTTATTAGAGTAGCTAGTAAGTGTTAAATAAGCTCTAGATTAAAATTAGCTTTTCCTAGATAGGTTATTATAAGTTATAACACTAAAGATTCTCTTAAGCTCTATGACAGAGAGTATAGGTTATCTAAGCTTAAGGTTTTTAATAAGTGTTTTATATATATATTCTCCTTAAGTTAGATTTAACTTAACTTAAATAGCATTTAAGAAGTCTTTTGCTGCAAGCTTACCCTAGACCTTAGGGATATTATATATATATACTTAAAGGTAGGTAGATTACTAGTCCTTATACTAGTATATAGGGTTAACTCCTCCCTTTATGCGTTTAAGGACTTATTAATACTCCTCTCTAATAGTAGAGAGAGTGCTAAGGTTATTAGGCGTAAGGTTTGCTTTAAGATAATAAAGGGTCCTCTAGACTATAGCTTTACTATTAGTGCTTACCTTAAGGTATATAGTTATAAGGAGAGTAATACTTATAGTCTTAGTTATCTAGTTAAGTATAGTATAGAGACTTTTAACTTATTAAGTGTAGACTAGAGCTATTATACTATAAGTTTTAATAGTAACATTCTAATCCTCTAAGACGTCTGCTTACAAGATAATAGATCTAGTAGGCTCTATATATGTGAAGGGAGGTTTCTTAGAGCTGTTAGCAGGAATTAGGGCTACTTCCTATGCCTCTTTGTCTTAGAGGTAGGATACAAGAGCACCCTTATATTATATATCCTTAGTAGCTTAAGCTTTAGCTACTAAGAAGTTAATTATTAGGATCTCTTCCTTAGTAAGATTATTAGAAGGGATATTAGGTAGGTTAGGGTTAATAAGCGCCTATACACCTAGTCCTTAACACTAAGATTTTAGCGCTTAGAACTAGGTTAGCTAGTTATATTAGCTTATTAGCTTAACTATAGAAAAGAGATTAATAGGCTAGTTAGTTATATTAGCAGACAGTAGACTAATTAATAAGTACTCTAAAGGTAGTAGATAGTAAAGTATTGTAGTGTAGTGTATAATAGTAAGTAAAACTAGGCTTATAACTATTATAAGTTAGAGCATACAGTAAGGTATAGAAGATTTAGGGTAAAAGATGCTTATTCTACTATACTAATAAGTAATAAAACAAGGAGTAGTTAAATACATAATATCACGTGAATAAGCATGTGAGGGGACTAAATCAATAAGCTGAAATAACTATAGATTTCCTTGTGACAGTAGTTACTTTTAGTAGGTACCTAAGGCGCTATACACTCTATAAGCCTATTTCTAGCCTACTCCCCCTTAACCTATATAGGGCTATATACTAGCCTTATTTAAGCCTTAGCCTAAGTATGCTTTTAGATCTAATAGTTATATACGCTATAGATCTATACTTACCTATAGAAATAGGTAATTAGTCTGCACTATTAAGGTATAAGTGCTATCTAGTTATTCTTATATAGCCTTAGGTTTATAGTACGTTTAGCCTATAAGAAATATAGCCTTAAAGGACTCTTAGAGCAGCCTTTATATAGGAATTAGAGTCTTAAGGTCTTTAAGTAGTTAAGATTATTCTTACCCCTTTATACCTAGTATAGCTATAAGTGTAGTAAAGAAGGTTACCTTTAGTAGTAGTATTACTAGTAGTATTATTAAGGTAAATTATACTTTAGTATATAAGGGTAGGTCTTTATAGCTATAGAGGCTAGTAGGTATACCTATTGCTTTATAACTATAAAGGGCTAGGCCCCTTACCCCTTAAGGTTTATAGTTATAAAGGGTAGCTTCTACCCCTTTAGTATACTTAGTATATTCTTTAATCTTATCTACCTCTTTATCTATAGTATATATAAAAGTGTATTTATCTTCTTCTTAGTGTATAAGACACTTAATTATAGAGGCTATTTCCTGTAAGGTAGACTTATATATATTATTAGCTAATTTTATAATATTACTATTAAATGTTATCTTTTTATTAAAAATAACATCTTATATAGTAAAGACTTTACTATAAGTTAGACTCTATATTTAATAGGAGTTACTAGAAGTATAGCCTATAAGAAAACCTATCTAGGCTTATAGGGCTAGGCGCTAACGTTAATTCCTATAGAGCTAAGCGTCTGCTGTAAGTATATACGCTTTATAACTGTATATATATAAGTAAGAGAGGTCTAGGCGTATGTATAGTGCCTTATTATCTCCCTAGAAGTATTTATACTATAGTTAGTATAGGGTTTTCTAGCCTTATAAGGCTTATAATATACAGTTATAAAGGTAGGTAGACGCTATATATACTTCTAGCTAGAGGATATCTAGTAGGTATATATTAATTACTATACTATATACCCTTTATTTAATAATTACAGTAATACACTTAGTAGCTCTATTCTAGGCTTATATATTTAGTATGCTAGCCTTAAGCTAAGTTCTATATGCTTTAAGTATAGTAATAACATTAGGGTAGTATATAAGCTTATTATTAGTCTCTAAGCTCTTAACCTAGCAGTTATAATAGACTTCTAAGAAGGTTAGGAAGTCTATAAGTATAGTTAGTAGTACCTTAGTAGTCCTTTAGTGTAGGTAAAAATCCTATATATAACCTATACTACAGTTAGAAATAACTATATAAGATATATACCCTATATAACTAACTTTAAGATTATAAAAATTAACTGTAAATTAGTTACTTAGTTTAGCTAGAGAAGCTAATTCTTATAGGGCTTACCTAGGAAGGTAGTAGGCTTTTAACTTTATATAGGCCTTATAGTTAATTAAGTGTATAGGTAGGCCTGTAGTACCTTTAAGATATACTCTATAAGCTGGATTTATAATCTGCTTAAGGATCTTAAGGCTTAGGTAGCTAAGTCTCTAGTGCTATATTATAAGGTTACCTATAATAGGCTTCCTATATATAGCTATTATATATTAATTTCTCTTATGCAGTAGGGGTGCTTTATCTAAGCTTACAGTAGGAAGTAGCACTATTATAGCTAAAGCAGCCTCCTCCTTAAAGGGCCTATAGTTAAGCACCTACTAGTAGTAAATCTTATTAAGATAGGCTATAAAGGACTAATCTACTTATTAAAAGTAATTATTACTAGGGCTAGTATCCTACTAAAGGCTACACTAGCGTAGCTTTTAAAAGGCTATTAAGTTTATAGTAACCTTAAAGTAAAGGGTAACGCTGTATAAGGTAAGCTTTATAATGCTACCTCTACGCCTATAGAGCTTAATCTCTACTTTACTGTATACATTATTAGGTAGTTACTATAAGCTAGCCTAGAGGAAATTGCTAATAGAGGCTACTCTTAGTATCTTAAACTAAGTAGTATTATTAAATATATAAATAGTTAAGCCTAAATTAAGTATTACTAACCCTATAAGGTAATACCTACTTTTAGCAGTGTAAAAGGACGCTAGTTTAGTTTACCCTTAGTATCTACTATACAGTTAGTTATTCTTAGTTTTATTAGCCTATACCTACTGTAGTTACTCTATAAGCTTAGGTTTACCTTTAAGGTATATATTAATCATCTTCTTAAGTGTAGTATTAAGGTAGCACCCTTCTAGAAGCCTATAAGGTAAGGTATACTAGTAGCTAGCTATACAGTAGCCTTAGCCTTAGTATAATTAGTAGCTAGAGCGCTTTAGAGATATTACCTCTACTATACTTATACTAGACCTCTTATGCTTAGGAAGTATGCTTTACTTATATAAGGTAACTATTACCTTAGTTAATAATAGGGTTAACTGCTTATAGGTTATACTTAGCTTATGTAATTATATCTACTAGCAGCCTCTATACCTATAGCCTTAGCTATAGGCTATACTTTAAGTATAGTTATTATTATCTTTATTATTTCCTATGTTAGTTAGGCTAAAAGCTCTATACCTTACTTACTACTTAGTAGGTATTTTACCTAGGTTATCTATAGCGCCTTAAATCTTACTTATTATTATAGAGATTATAAGGTCTCTTTTCTTAGTATTCTTTTTAGCTTATCAATAGAAGGTATATACTTATTAAGATAGGTAGCTATTTAAAAGCAGCTTAATAATATCCCTAAGCTAGTACTATAGGTGTTATATATATAGGATATTATTAGCCTTTATATAGTAAAGGGCTTCTTCCTACTTAAGAAGCTATTTCTTAAGCTCCTTTACATTTAAAAGGCAGTTATTAAGGCCTTCTTAGAGGGTCTTTTTATACTTTATTTATACCTTATTATACTTCTCTTTAGGGTGCTCTAAAATACAGTTCTTAAGCTCCTTTACCTACTTATTAAGGTAGTTATTAGAGTTATAATAGTACTCTAAGAGCTCTTTACTAATAGTATCTCTAAACTAGTCTTATAATAGTATATACTTTTATATATATATCTTATACTCTTTTAATTTATTATTATATTTAGCCTTATACTCCTTATATAAGAGAAGGTTACTTTAAGAGAGCTTATAAAGGCCTTAAGTATATAAGTCTTTAGGTATAGTGCATAGAAGTAGGTTACCTTAGTTTACTATTAGTAGAGGAGGGGTTATAAGCTAAGATCTTTATTATTGAATTAAAGGATGTACACACACAGGGCGCACCCTGTGCGCACAGGGCATAGGCCTAGAGATAGGCTTAAGCCCGGCGTAGCCAGCCCTTCGCCAAATATCGGAGGGACTGCTGCAGGCTTCTTCCCAAGCAGTGGGCTCCAGTTATAGCCTTAGGCGCCTAGGAATAGGGTTCTTATAGGCCTAAGTTAGGGGCTAGCTGCAGGGCACAATAGTTACACACACATATCTTAATACACATTTAATTAACCTATCACTGCAACCCTTAATAATCTAATAATTAAGAGTCTTATACACTTAAAACTAATAATAATAAGCACTATAAAGCTATCTATAAGCTTATAAGATATCTACTAATACTACTAAGACTATTCTTAACAGCCCTACTAACTAGGTTCTCTAGTTTAACTAGCTTAAAACTAAGGTAAAAACCTATAAGCTTTAGGATACAATTAACCTATTAATTGCTATATGTAATGCAGCTAAGACGCTTAACAGGCTGCTTACTAAGCTAGAAAAGCCCTTAATATATAATTACCTATATATAGGTATAGTTATAATAACCCCTATAAACACTACTATAAATACCCTTTTAAATACTACTCTTTTAAGAGCTAAAAGCATCCTAGTATACAAGACATACTTATAGACTATAGCCCTTTAGCAGCAGCTTTAACCTAAGCAACAGCCTTCACGTAAGGAGCCTAAAGATATAACTCTAGCCCTAGACATTAGTTATATGCTCCTATGTATAGCAGACGCCTTATAACATACATTATAGCTAGAGGATCTCTCTCTAGCTAACCTTCTCCTGTATAAGGAGCGCTGCATATAGTATAACAATAACCTATATATATAGGAGAAGTGCCTTAAGTACTACAGTAACCTCTAAGAATAGATACACTAGACTGTCTCTACTAACCTTAAGCTCTATTACTATACCTCTAATAATAAGGTTAACGCTTAGGTAATTACCCTCTAGGCTTATATAGGAATACACCTTTCTAAACGTAAAGAGAACGTATATATTACGCTAGAAAAGGTCCTCTAAGCAACCTTAAGGTACCTAGGAACTAAGAAGGAAGTTAAGGCCTAGCTTGTAAAGTAGGAAAAGGCGCTCTATAAAGCTACTGCTAGTAGCATCCTAGGGGCCTAGCTCTTAAGTAACTAGTTTAACCTATTTATAGTAGCCTTCTAGAAGACCTATCTCTTAAGCTAGGTATATATATACTACTACACTAAGGTTACTAATACCCTTAATAACTGCCTAACGCTAGGATTAGTACTCTCTAATATCTAAGAGTTCCTATAGTTAATAGATAAAAATAAGTATATAAAGAAGGCTAGGTAAGGGGCCTTTAGTCCTACCTATACTAAAATAATAGATAATAATAAGAAGGAGGGTTATAGGAACTGTAACTATAGGGGATAAGGCTGTAACTGTAGAGGGTATAGGAGAAAGGAGGCGCTATTAGCTAAGGGGGTAAATACCCCTCTACTATTATAAGAAGCTAGTATAACTATAAAGTATAAGCGCTTAAGTATAAGTATAGGTATAGTAGAAATACTGCCTATAAAGTATATAACCTTAGATACTACCTACAAGCTCTGCGCAGGCCCTTATTACAGTATTACGTAGTGCTTCTATACACTCCCTTACCTAAAGAGAAATAACAGACTGCTTAGTAAAAGTATTAAAAGGCTTATTAAAATATACCTCTAGACTAATAAAGCCCTCACTAAGAAGCTTTAAGTAGTAAGGATATTAGCTAAAGGCTTAAATTAACTTTATAGTAGATACTAAGGCAGGATTTCTATAGCCTCCTTTTACATTACTAAGAGCTAATATTACTTAGCTAAGTTAGTAATACTTAATTTAGGCAGCAATATCTATATATTAAATAATACTATATAGTTTAAAACTCTCTACAGCATATCTATAGATAATTTTATATAGGCTAGCGTATAATAGCTGCTTATTAAGGCATATAGCACTATAGAGATTAAGCTTAGAGCGTATAGGAACTGCGTTATTAAGCTTACCTTATATAACATTACCCTTTATAGAGGCATTACTACTAACCTTATCTCCTTCTTAAAGCTATACTAGTAAGGGATCTAGTAGGATATAAGCCTAGGTAATAATTACCTACATAAAGCAGATAAGTTATTTATTATGTATATTAATAAGATTTACAGCTAGTAGGTACTTAACTATTAGCTATTTTTATTAGACGCTATACTTACAGCTATAGTCCCCCTACTAGCTATTCGCGCAGACAAGATACTGCGCCTAAAGTATAAAAGAAATACCTTTACAATAGCTACCTACAGGAAGCCTATCCTTAGCAACCTTCTCACCTAGCACTAGTATCTTAGACACCCTAGCCTAGAAGCACTTAAAAGGATCCCTAACGTTACTTATAGAGTATGTATCTAAGGTTTTAATAAGCCTATAATAACAGTTAACTGCAAAGCTTACACCCTAGGTAAGGCCTATTATATAGTCTAAAGAAGCCTATAAGAGTTAGCTATCTATGCAAAGCCTAGTAACTGCCTTACAGTTAACTTTTATAACCTTAAGGTAGGCTATGTAGGCTACTGCTCCTATATACTCTTTTTAGACTATATAACAGGCCTAACTTAAGACTTTTACCTTTATACCTATAAGATAGACATACTACTTATAACAATTACAGACTTCCTTACTATACTTAAAGTATACTATAGTTATAAGGTAAAAGTTATTAAAACTAATAATAAGCTAGCTAATAATAATAAGGTTTCTATAAGCCTTAACGTATACAGTATACATATTAAGGCAAGCGCCCTAAATACCTAAGCATAAAACAGCACTATAGAGTATATTGCAGCTACTATTAAGCATAAGGCTAGGTATATAGCTATTTACACTAAGCTTCCTAATATCCTTTAGCCTGAGATTTATACCTCTATAACTTACCTTTATAACTATATACTGTAAGCCTCTTATAGTTAGAAGACTCTATACTAGTTATAGTATAAGCACTTCTAGGGGGAAGACACTACATAATTTGCCTAGCTAGACCTTTTACATTTAAGAGTCTTTAGCTGTAAAGCATATACACTTACAGCAGATACTTAACTTCACTATTAGCGCCTAAAAAGGCTTACCCTACATATATAGATAGGTTATCTTATTAGCTATACTTTAAGTAACTTATACTGCATTTAGAATCCCCTTTATAGTAAAGTATTTATAATAAGAGATATTATCTTTAATAAAAAACTTATCTTTAACAGTAACCTAAAGGCCCTTACTAAGGATATTTATAAGTTAGACCTTTAAGATATTTAACAAACAATTAACTGCCTTATTCTTAAAGGCTAGCATAATATAACTATATCCTATGCAGCTAATAAGGAGGCTAATAAGATCTATAAAGACTATAATAAAGCTAAGGGGGTGCCTCTAGGCACTACCTTAAGTGCCCTAAGCGTAGTAGAGACTCCTTCTAACAGGCCTCCTGCCCTAGCGCTACACACTAAGTCCTAGTTTAAGCTTATAACGCTGCTATAAACACCCCTAAGATTAGTGTTTCTTACTACACTTATAGCAGCATTTATAGGGGGGTAGGAAGGATCTTAACAAGCTAATAAAACCCTCTTTCTAATACACTACTAGCAGTTATATATATCCTTTAAGGCTACATTTCTCGCTAGGTGTATATATAACAAGCATTCTTATATATATAACTCTATAAAAACTAAGCAAAAACTAATAGATAGTATAGGAATACCTAGGTTACAGGCTAGCCCCCTATAAGACCTTATATAATATATTAACTAATCCCTAGAATACCCTTATGTAATAGGATTATATAGTCTAGAGCTAGTACTTATAGTATCTCTAGAGGAAGCCTATTGTAAGGCTAATACCCTACGCAGCACCTACTAGAAGGAACTCCTACTACTCCCTATATTATATAGTTAACTCTAATACTATCCTCTTAAAGATACCTTTTGTAAAGCTAAAATATTACACCTTAATAGCTATATAACCTTATGCTTATAGCAAGAGGTATCTAAAGCTTCTGTATACAGCAATTAGATTCTTAAGTACTATTAGGTCTATACCTATAAGCTTAACAAGCATAGCTACCTTAGTAAAGTAAAGGCTAAGCTTATAATATAAGGTAACTAATAAGCAAAAGATAACTAAGATATATATACTATAACGCTTATAGGTATATTTTTCTAGATCTTAATAGCTATAGCTACCTGCTTTAATTATAAGCTACTCTAATATAATATAGTAAATGCGTTTATATATACAGATATTAATAAGGAAATATATATAGAGATACTACCTAGACACTACAAGAAAGGCATTATCCTATGCCTTTAGAAAGCCCTCTATAGGCTACGCTATTTACCTATACTCTAGCAAAAGCATTTTAAGAAGGGGCTTATAGCGTAGGGCTTTAAATGTATAGCTAGAGAAGACTGCTGCTAGCAGAAGGGAGAGGTTACCTTCTTCTTTTACATTAACAATTATATCCTTACCTTCCTAAAGGCCTATAAGCTTATAGTAATAGACAAGCTATATATACTTTAGACTAAATACTACCTTAAAGGCAGCAAAAACCTCTAGTAGTTTCTTAGCCTTAAGATTATATATAACTAAAAGACCTATTACCTATAGCTCTTACAGGCTATATATACTAAGAAGTATAGGAAACTGCTTCCTACACACGCTAACGTTATAGATAACAATACTGCCTAGTATACGCCTATAATAAAGGAGGAGCTACTACTACATAAAGATAACATACCTCCTACAGAGATTCACTATTATTAACGTAAAGTTAGCACTATCCTTTATACTACTATAATAATATACCTAGATATTACCTTTACTATAAGCAGGCTTATAAGATTTAATTAAAACCCTTTAGACATATACTAAAAGGCTACTAATAGAGTCCTTTAATACCTCTACAAAACATAATACCTTTACCTCTACTTTAGCGCTAAGCTAGGCAGTAAAGATAACACCTTTAAAGTTACCTCTAATATAAGCTTTAGTAATAATACTCTAACCTAAAGGAGCTTATAAGCCTTTATAATAAAGCTTTTTAGAGGCCTTATTATATAGCAAGCTAACAGATAAGATATAGTTATAACCTTAATAATAGAAGTAGAGCTACTTATACTTACCTAAGCTACTAAAGAGGTACTTTTTATAAGCTAATTAATCTTATAACTTTAGATCTAACTACCTATATAGTGTAGAGACTAATCTATATATACGTTAATAAAGGTAATACTAATAAGAGTATAAATCTAATGTAATAACTAGCAGACAGTAAAGCTTATTATAAGTAAGATTTTATAACTATATACTAAGCTCTACTACATTAATATTTATAACTACTAGCTATACTAAGAATTTGCTAACAGCTATATAGACATTATATATACCTTATTAACAGAGCTTATAGCAGACAGCTTAATAAAGGCCCTTAAATTAGTAAAGTATAATACCTTCCTCCTCTAGCTTAATATAACTAATAAAAAGGAGGTTATTAAGGCTAACTGCATAAGAGATCTTATAGTTAATAAAGCCTGCCTGCAGGCAGAAATAACTAAGCCTAACGTATAGGCAGTAGAGGAAACAGTCTTATAAGCGTATAAGCTAGTAGGAAAAGCCCTCTTACATATGCTAAGATAATGTAATATTAACGCCCTTTCTGCAGCCTACAGAGGCTATAAAGAAGTCTTTCCCTAAGGGGGTGTGTTAAATTAAAGGATATACATATATAGGGCGTACCCTATACGCATAGGGCATAGGCCTAGAGATAGGCTTAAGCCTAGCGTAGCCAGCCCTTCGCTAAATATCAGAGGGACTGCTGCAGGCTTCTTCCTAAGCAGTAGGCTCTAGTTATAGCCTTAGGCGCCTAGGAATAGGGTTCTTATAGGCCTAAGTCAGGGGCTAGCCGCAGGGCACAATAGTTACACACACACATCTCAATACACATTCAATTAACCTATCACTACAACCCTTAATAATCCGACATTTATACCCCTTAAGCGCCTTAAGCGCTTAGTAAGGCTAATCCTAAGTATATAACTTAGTGCCTTAGATAGTTATAGGGCTTAGGGTATATAGGGTATATAATAAGGTTTTTAATAGTCTTATAGGGTGTATAAGAGTTACTTTTTAATAGGTTAATTGCTTTCTAGAGGTTATATATCTAGGATTTAGCCTTTAGCTGTTTAAACTAAATAGTCTAATTAGAGGAGGTTTTTAGGGTAATTTTTATGTTATTAGATATCTTACTTAAATTAAGCTTAGAGGAATTCCTTTACTAAGCTTATTATAGTTAATTTCTAGGTATATAAGACTCTTAATTATTAAAAGTAATAGGGATTAAGGTTATACATTAATTATATATATATTAAGTGTGTTATATATAACTATTATAGCGTAGCTAGGCTGCTTAGTAAGCCTTTTAGAACCCCTTTCTTAGGTGCCTAAGGCTACTAGAAAAGCCTGTTGCCTAGGTCTAAGCCTGTGACAATTACTCCTGTATTCGCCTGAGCAGCCAGGCTGCACCAGACCGAATATAACCGATCTCCGCGGCGCCCTTCGGGCGCAGCGCCCTCTGTGCGTATACCTCAATTTCAACACTAACCACGCCTGACTGGATACCATCTAGTTAGGCGACACCTTTTGGCGCAGTGGGTTAGGCATTGCCTTTCTACGTGTAACAGTAATAGTATCTAGGCTGCTAATGTAACAAAAGAAGAATAGATTGTAGCGCTAACATGTAGACTTTCTAAGGTAAAAAAATGTATAATAATTTCATTACTGGAAATAGATAGGGTAGAGTCACTTATAAAAGCAGCTAATTTTAGACTTTATTGTCATTGTATTAAAATAACTAATTATAAGTTATTCAATGCAATAGGGATTAAGGTTATACGCCAATCATACGTATATTAAGAAGACCCCCCCTATACTTACATTGGTATATTAAAGATTCGTGTAATATACTCTCTATTGTATGTTCATGATCAGTGCCATTTGGGCTAGACATTTTGGCAACCAGATGAAGCTCGCCTCCATGTCAACTTAGGCTACGAAACAGAGAATATGGGATTCAAACCCATGATGGGAAATCCCATACCAGTACTCAAGGCAGACACATTAAACCACTCCGTCAATTCTCTTTTATACGTAGTAGCTAGCATTGCTAGCGACTAATCAGCTCACCTTTTCATTCTTCCAAGAGCTATGATCCAGACACAGCTGGCTGGCCTGCAGATACATATCTGCCACGCCTAGCCGTGGTTTCGTTCGTTCTTTTGCCGGAACCATGATGTAGAACTCCATGCCAAGAATATTCATTTATTCTCGGAAAGACTGCAGCTCTAGGTGAGCCCCGAATATGTTGGAAAACGGCGGTGCATCAGTCCATGTGCCCACCTTACGTTTACGGTGAATGCTGATGGCGTCATCCTGAACCATGGCAATCTTGCATGCGTCTCCGACAGACCTGTGCTTGCCGTTGCCGCCGAACATTCCGAGGTCGCAAAGCCCGAAATACGGACGCTGCACGGCTCCTCTACTGCCGAGGAAGCGGAGTGCACGCCTGTGCCCAAACTGGACCAGCGACATGAGTATTTGCTGCTCCTGTGCCGACGCGCTTGAAAAGGGCGAGACGGCCTTGCACATCTTGCGAAGCCAAGAGATCTCGGCGGCGTCCCGTTGAGATGCGTTCTCGATCACCGTTCCTACTCTCCCAAACCAGATGACCGAGTCTTTCAGGTTGGACAAGTCAACCTGCCATTGGCGAAGTATGGCCCCGAGGGCAATAAGCCATATCTGGTCCCCGGTAACACGTTGCAAAAGGCCTTCGCTTTTGACCTTGACTGGATTTCCATAGTATCGTAGGTGTGACAGAGCCAAAGACCATCTGTTGAAGTCGCCTCTCTGGGTCATGCATTCCAGGCCGAGACTTGGGACTGCCGAGCTCCGGAAGAGAACGTCTCGGAAAACAACGTTGGTTATAGGCACCGACAGAGGCCGTGGTCGAGGTCGCGGCAGCCCAGATGCAGGTTCCGTCGGCGCCGATGAAGTCTCGAAAGGGTCCGTCCTCGGCTGTGCCCTGTGGGTTGATGTTTGGGCCGTCCAGGATTTCTGATGCGCGCGTTCCAAAGGCTTTGAGTAGCTCAGGAGTGTCGGGCAGAATCTCGTCAAAGAGGAATCCAAGGCGACAGGCCGTCTTGTGCAAGTTTCCGTCTTCTGCTTCTTTCTTTCTCCAGGGCGTAAGCGCCGAGCCAACGCGAAGGAATTCGACTGCGGGACTGCAACGGAAGAGTGAGATGTCGAGGTTGACATGCACAAGAGCGGGCGAAAACTCGTTCCCGTTGGACACGAGAGAATTACTAAAGTTGGCAAAGTTTGCCATGTCTGACGCTGTCGAGTCTGGAACGCGCTGAAGAGGAACGGGTAACAGACTCAGAACTATGACTGATGTTAAAGACTCAAAAAGACTGAGAATTTGTCAGAGATGCATCACATGTGAAGCCTGGCTTTATTGCTGACAGCTGGAACGCAGATGCTGCCCGTCCCACCACATGGGGGGTCCATAGAGTGTACCTATATACTTATCAATGTGAATTTGAGGCCTGGCACAAAGTGCAGCCTAGTATTACTGCGTACACTGCAGAACGGGGCAA
>PJEX01000085.1:77052-108398 GCA_005350895.1 Colletotrichum tanaceti
GGGGGGGGGGGGCATGAGCAATCCTGCTGAGAGGCCTGGCATTCGACAGCCCGCCCAATTCCAGGGCGCCTCAGGCCCCCTGCAAAGCCTACTGCCCGGGACGAAGCCCGCGGCAGGCCCCTTCGTTGCCGCCAAGCGGCCGGCCAAGCCGGCCACCATTAAGTCCTATCTGCAAAGTCCTCCGTAGCGCCCTTCATGTGGTGATGTCCTGCTGAAAGAGACTTTTAATATGTACTTGGTAATGAGCTTGCCTGTAAGGCTATCGTCGCCGGTTGAGCTGAAGGCCACAGAGATTTGCACCGACGCAAGAGTAAGGTTGTTCAAGGAGCCCCAATAGCTGGCTGTAATTATGTTGGTTCTGTTGAGGTAATTACGCAGTAGAGTTCTGTGCCGGGAACGGATATGACGGCAAAAATCGGATAGTTATCGATCGTTTTCGGCACAGCACGCATTGACGTTTCTGAAATCTTCAACCGTCTCGTCACAAAACGCGACGGTATCGAAGAAGCAGATCTTGTCAGCTGGCTTGCTGTTGCAGGTTGTCTGCCGCTTCGAACACTCGCCGGGACCAAGCATGTTGGTTGAGAGCTGTTGCTGGCAGCTGGGGAGTAATTATCGTTGGATGACTTTAATCATGTCGTAGGGGTTGCCTGGGGACACTGAGTAATTGCAGTGTGTGATAATTAAGGGCCTGATCGGACGGCTTTTCGAGAATTGAGAATTGAGCCACAGGCAGCATAACTATGCCTAAGAAGGTAACCCTGTCTACCCTTAACCTTTTCTAGTATAGGCTCCTCTGTATAACTTAGTTTTAGGCTAGATAGAACTTCCTAGTAGCTTATAATTAAAAAGCCTCTATACTACACTATATTTTAGCTTAATTAACTAACTTACTACTATAAGCAGCTAAATAATAGTTAAAATTACTAGGATTCCTAGGTATAGGTTAGACTATTATTAGAAAATTAAGTGTTATTATAGTAAGGTTATTTATAAGTATAGTAGGTAGAAGGGGCCTAGATAAGGTTTTTCCTACCTATAAGATATATTAGTAATAAAGAGATACCTATTTAGCTAAGGAGAATAGAGAAACAAAGGGATAATAATATACTACTATAGATAAAAATTATTGTAAAGTTAGCTTAGCTAGCTCTACTAAAAGTAATAGTAAGGTAGACTAAGACCTTATTACTAATATTAATAGTAATAAAGAGGATAACCTACTAGTACTTTTTATTAGTAGTATAGTTATTACTAATAATACTAATAATTAATACTTCCCTTTATTATTTAAATAAATCCCTATATATATTAGAGGAACTTTTTAAGTAATAGTTAATATAGAAACCTTATTAGCTAGAAGTAACATTAAATTTATTAATTACTTTAGGATAAGAAAGTAGATATTCTTTACCCTTACTAGTTAGCTTTATTAATAGGGACTCTCTAACTTATAATACTTGTTAGTTAAGTATAAGCTTATAGTATTTCTATATATTATTATATATAGAGAGCCTTAAAGAAATATAGCCTATTAATTTAGAATTACCTAAAGCATAGTATCTAATATCTTCTACTATATACTTAACGTAGTAGTTAACCTCTATGTAGAGGTTATTATCTAACTAAATAAGGTAATAGTATTACTAGATATTAAGCTTTTAAATAAATAATAGTTTTTTAATAGGTGTATTAGGGTAATTAATAGGACCCTACTACCTACCTATATACCTAGTAGTTAGTAATAGAGATTTTTTAATTAGAAAGGGAATATCTTATAAAATGTATTCTTTACTGTTAACTTTAACTATACCTTCTTATATATACTTACTAAAGCAGAAGGATTAATAAATAATAAGGCGCTGTTATTATAGGCGCTTACCTAAGACTTTTAAGTACTATATAGTTAATATTTCCTTATAGATAGAGGATTTAGTAAAAGTTAGGCTAGTATTATTACACTTTTTGCTAGGTAGAGATACTATCTAAAGAAATTTAATTAGCGTAGCTCTTCTATAAGTAAGGAGTTATATAACGTTAGACATTTGTATATCTAAAGTTAGGTTAAGAGAGTACTTAGCTTAGTTAAAAAGAAGTTTAAAATACTATAAGGTAGCCTAGCTAAGTATAACTTTATAACCTAGACGCGCTTAGTATATAGTATAACTAGGATATAGAACTTTATACTCTAATTAGAGGCCCTAGAGGCTAGTAAGAGGTTAGTTAAGGTAAAAGAGAGATTAGCTACTGCTTAGTAATAGGTAGACTATTAGGTTATAAATAGGCCTAAGTATAAAGTAAGGTTTAATACAGTAATATTATTATAGTAAGATTAGTAGTAGTAGTATAGGGGTTAATAGGTAATAAGAGTAGTAGTATTATTATTATTATTTAGCTAGTAGTAGTAGAAAAAAACCTCCTTCCTCTATATACTAAAAACAATCTCTAATACATAACTTTTTTTTCCTTCTTTTCACACCCTTTTTTCCTCCTCCTCCTTTATATTATAGGCTTTTAATTTTAACTCTATTTACCTATAAAAAACGACTTTTACCTTGTTAGCTTGTAAAGCAGTAAAAGTAACTACTTTTAGTAGGTAGTCTAGGAAGACGTTAGTAATAGCTGTAAGCTACTCTAGGCTAATTAGTAGCTACCTTAAGTCTTAGATAACTTATAGGGCTTTAAGTACTATAGATAACCTAATAGGGTTTTTTATCTCCTTTACTGCTACCTAAGCCTAAATTTAAGCTAATATTATCTCTATAGACTATGTATAACTATCCTTTTTAACCTACAGTAACTAGTACTCTACTATATTTAATAATACTACTATAACCTTAAGGTTTTTAATAACTATTACCTTAGTAGGATCCTACTATCTCTTTATACTATAGGTAGGTATAGGAGTAGCTACTAGCTAAAGGTTAGAGCTACTAACTATTATTACCTATAAAAGAAGTATAACCTCCTACTATTAATTAATAAGTAGTATTTATAGTATTACTAACTACTTAGTAGGTAACCTAACTTTATCCTTATCTTAAAATCTTAGTAGTAGATAACGCTAACAGTATAGCTATACTTTACTAACTTTAATAATATTTTTACCTATTACTACCTTATTAGGCTAAAAGGCGTTAAGTATAGATAATATCTATAGAAACCCTCTATTTTTAACTACCTTATACCTAGGGTTAGTAGCATACTATACTACCTACCTTTTAGTAGGGGTAGAGATTATACTAGTCTTATTATTATACCTAATACCTAATAGGTCTATAAGTACCTTTACTTTATAATATATACTATTAGTATTGTAGTACTTAATAGTAAGGTTTCTAATTATAAATAACTAGCTAGGAAATTACTAAGATAATATAGGTATTATTATACCTATTACCTACTTAAGTATAATAGTCTTATTACTTATACTAATTTAACCTTATATATAGGTATTAATGTATAGCTCTAAGAACTGCTTTGTTAGGGTAGGGTCTTAGTAGATCTTCTCTATAATAGGTAGGGAAGTTCCCTAAGTATTTCTCTAGGTAGGCTACCCTACTGTTTAAGATATAGTAAGACTAGCTGCAGGTATTAGAGGGAGGACTACCTAGATTTTGTCTAGTATTTTACTATTACTGCTAGTACTACTAGTGCTATAGCTACTACTACTACTACTATTAATAGCTATAGGGTAATTATTATTATTATTAAAGTTTATACTATAGATAGATTCTTAAGGTAAAAATAGTTAGACTTTTTAATTATTAAAGGGTTAGGAAATTAGGACTGTTTTCTAAAGGCTAGCAGCCTATTTTCAGTTTCCTCCCCCTTACGTGCTAGAAAGAGGGGTTAGTAAGACATCTCTGCTTGCAGCTAGGCATACTTTGACTAATGCGGCTACTAAGTAAGGTACTGTCGAAAGTGATAGGGATTAAGGTTGTGCGTCAATTATGCGTATATTTAGTGTGTTGTGTGTGTAACTATTACAGCGCGGCTAGGCTGCTTAGAGAGCCTTTTAGAACCCCTTTCTTAGGTGCCTTAGGCTACTAGAAAAGCCTGTTACCTAGGTCTAAGCCTGTAACAATTACTCCTGTATTCGCCTAAGCAGTTAGGCTGCACTAGACTGAATATAACTGACCTCTAGGCGCCTCTGCAGCGCCCTTTAGGTGCAGCACCCTCTATGCGTATACCTTATTTTTAACATACCCCTTTAGGGAAGGGCTTCTTGTTAGCCCTTACAATCGATTATTGTGAAGGGTGGAGTGCCTATACGCTACAAATATCCTTTCCTGCCTTTTAAAGCGTATATAGGGCGCTTAGGCATACAGGAGATCATAAGTCTCCTCTACAGCCTATACATTATCCTTTGCTATTAGCGCTTCTAAGCGCGCTTTGTCTTTAGCAAGCTCCTTCTTGTAATTACGCTTAAGAAACTCCTTCTTATTAGTTATATTAAGCTGCTAAAGGAAAGTCTTATACTTTAGGCTATTAAGAGCCTTTATAAGGCTGTCTGCTATAAGCTTAGCTAATAGGGTATAGGTAATATCTATATATCCTTTAGTAACTTCCTAATGTAGCTAGTAAGTATAAATATTAATGTAGCATAGCTTTATCCTAAGCTTTAAAAGCTTTTTTATTACTAGGCTAACTGTCTAGGTGTTATTATATTGTATCCTTATTCTTATAGGCTATAGCATAACTGTAGTGTATATTACTATATATATTTTTCTAAAGGGTAATTAAACTTAAAGTTATATAATTAACTAGCTTATAAAGATAGCTTCCTTAGCAGCTTATAAAAGGGCTAGGAGCTTAGCCTTAGTAGTTAAAGTAGTAATAGTGTCCTGCTTGTTAGCATGCTAAGTAACTATACCTCTAAAAAGCTTTATTATAAAGGCCTATAAGCTCTTCTAATTAACTAAGTTATCTGTAAAGCTTACGTTAGACGCTACCTTAAGTATGTTGTCTGCGCTGCTAGGCTTAGTGCTATAGTAAAGGTAGAGGTATTATATCTTATAAAGGTATTATAATATATAGTCTATTGCTTTCTAGTAGGTATTACCTAGGTTCTAATTAAATCTTATAAGCCTACTAGCTATAAAAGCAATATCTAGATATATTATTACAGCAGTATAAAGGATTATACTAACCTTCTGTTAGTATAAGGTTATATTACCTAGGCATATGTTTCCTATACACAGGAGCAGCTTAGCTTTTGCTATAGGTATATGTTTGCAGGCTTTATCTTCTAATAAGTCTATGCATGTAGGAAGCAGCTTTGCAGCCTTCTCTACATATACAGCCTATAAGAGCTAGAGGCAGTATATTTTCTAATCGCATAAGATCTTAAGGCCTAGGAACTATTAGAGCTCCTAGCTGCCTTTAAGGTAGTATTTCTCTTAAAGGGTGCCTATCTCTTGTATTACTATAGGCTTATAGTTATCTAGATATGCTAATATATAGTTATTAACATAGAAGAAGAAGGTTACCTTATCCTTCTGCTAACAGCAATCCTCTCCTGCAACGCATTTAAATCCTTATTTAATTAGGCCTTTCTTAAAGTGCTTTTACTATAGTAGGGGAGATTAGTATAACCTATAGAAGGCTTTCTATAAGTATATAATAACGCCTTTCTTATAATAGCCTAGGGGAAGCTCTATATAAATCTCCTTATTAATATTAGTGTAAATAAAAGCGTTTACTGCATTATATTAAAGCAGGTTTAAATTAAACTAGGTAGCTAAGGCTATTAGTATTTAGAATAATATACCTACTAGCATTGCAGTATATATATCTTATATATCTTTTGCTTATTAGTTACCTTATATTATAAGCCTTACCTTTATCTTTATAAGGTGCCTGTGCTTATTAAGCTTATAGGTATATACCTAAATATATCTAAGAATTTAATTATTACTAGTAGAGCGCTTAGAAACCTCCCTCTATAACTTTAACGTCTTATAGCTGTAGAGGTAGCTTCATTTAGCCTCTAAGAATTCATTTCTAAAGGGGTAATTTACTAGCTAACTGTGTAATATTAGAAGGGGAGGCAGTTACTTCTAGTAGGTACCTACAGCGCCACACGCCTTATAAGCCTATTCCTAGACTGCTCCCCCTCAACCTAAATTAGGCTACACACTAGCCTTATTTAAGCCTTAGCCTAAGTATGCTTTTAGATCTAATAGATATGCATACTATAGATCTATACTTACCTGCAGAAATAGGTAATTAGTCTGAACTAGTAGAGTATAAGTGCTATCTAGTCTTTCTTGCTTAGCCTTAGGTTTATAGTGTGTATAGCCTGCAAGAAATACAGCCTTAAAGGACTCCTAGAGTAGCCTTTACATAGAAATTAGAGTCTTAAGGTCTTTAAGCAGTTAAGATTACTCTTACCCCTTTACGCCTAGCGTAGCTATAAGCGTAGTAAAGAAGGTTGCCTTTAGTGGCAGTATTACTAGAGGCATTATTAAGGTAAATCTTGCTTTAGTATATAGGGGTAGGTCTTTACAGCTATAGAGGCTAGTAGGCATACCTGCTAGGCCTTCTACCCCTTAAGGTTTATAACTATAAAGGGCTAGGGTATCTACCCCTTTAGTATGCTTAGTATACTCTTTAATCTTGTCTGCTTCCTTGTCTGCAGTATACATAAAGTTATATTTGTTTTATTCTTAGTGTATAAGATACTTAATTATAGTAGCTATTTCCTGTAATATAGATTTATGTATGTTGTTAGCTAGTTTTGTAATGTTACTATTAAAGGTAATCTTCTTATTAAATGTAACGTTATGCATAGTAAAGACTTTACTATAAGTAGGACTCTATATATAATAGGAGTTACTAGAGGTATAGCCTATAAGAAACCCTATCTAGGCTTGTAGGGCTAGGCGCTAGCGCTAATTTCTATGAAGTTAGGTGTCTGCTATAAGTATATATGCTTTACAACTATATATATATAAGTAAGAGAGGTCTAGGCGCATAAAAGGCGCTTTGTTATCTCCCTAGAAGTATTTATACTATAACTAATATAGGGTTTTCTAGCCTTATAAGGCTTGCAGCATATAGTTATAAAGGTATATAGAAGCTATATAGGCTTTAGGCTAAAGGATGTCTAGTAGGCATGCATTAATTGCTATACTACACACCCTACGCTTAATAACTGCAGCAATACGCTTAGCAGCCCTATTCTAGGCTTATATATTTAGTGCACTAGCCTTAAGCTAAATACTGCATGCTTTAAGCGTAGTGACTACGTTAGGGTAGCGTATAAGCTTATTATTAGTCTTAAGGCGCTTAACCTAATAGTTATAATAGACTTCTAAAAAGGTTAGGAAGTCTGTAAGCGTAGTTAGTAGTACCTTAGTAGTCCTTTAGTGTAGGTAAAAGTCCTATATATAACCTATACTATAGTTAGAAATAATTATACAGGATGTATACCCTATGTAACTAACTTTAAGATTATAAAAGTTAATTGTAAATTAGTTACCTAGTTTAGCTAGAGAAGCTGATTCTTAGGGAGCTTGCCTAGGAAGGCAGTAGGCCTTTAACTTTGCGTAGGCCTTGCAGTTAATTAAGTATATAGGCAGGCCTTTAGCGCCCTTAAGATGTACTCTATAAGTTACGTTTATAATTCTCTTAAGTGCTTTAGGGCCTAGGTAGCTAAGTCTCTAGTGCTAAGTTGTAAGGTTACCTAGGATAGGCTTCCTGCATGTGGCTGTTATATATTAATTTCTCCTGTGTAGTAGAGGTACTTTATTAGCGCCTGCAGCTAGTAGCAGCACTATTATAGCTAAAGCTACCTCCTCTTTAAAAGGCCTATAGTTAAGCACCTACTAGTAGTAAATCTTATTAAGGTAGGCTATAAAGGACTAGTCTGCCTATTAAAGGCAATTGTTACTTAGACTAGTATCTTACTATAGGCTGTACTAGCGTAGCTTCTAAAAGGCTACTAGGTTTACTATAAGCCTAGGGTAAAGGGTAATGTTGTATAGGGTAAGCTTTATAATGCTACCCCTACGCCTATAGAGCTTAATTTCTACTGTGCTGTATGCATTAATAGGTAATTGCTGTAAGCTAGCCTAGAGGAAATCGCTAATAGGGGCTGCTCTTAGTGTCTTAAACTAAGTAGTATTATTAAATATATAGATAGTTAAGCCTAAATCTAGTATTACTAATCTAGCTAAGTAGTACCTGCTTTTAGCAGTATAAAAGGATGCTAGTTTAATATGCCTACAGTATCTACTATACAGTTAGTTATTCTTAGTTTTATAGGCTTGTACTTACTGTAGCTGCTCTATAAGTTTAGGCTTGCGTTTAACATACATATTAATTATCTTCTTAAGTGTAGTATTAAGGTAGCACCCCTCTAGAAGCCTATAAGGCAGGGTATACTAGCAGTTAGATATATAGTAGCCTTTGCCTTAGTATAACTAACAGCTAGAGCGCTTTAGAGATAGTATCTCTACTATGCTTATACTAGACCTCTTACGCTTAGGAAGTATGCTTTGCTTACGTAAGGTAACTGTTACCTTAGTTAAAGATAAGGTAGATTGCTTATAGGTTGCGCTTAGCTTACGTAATTATATCTTCTAGCGTCCTCTATAACTACAGCCTTAGCTACAGCCTGCGTTATAATTGCAGTTATTATTATTATTATTGTTTCCTACATTAGTTAGGCTAAAGGCTCTATATACTGCTTTCTTTATCTTAGGTACCTTTATACATACTATAGCCTTACAGACTCTTGCTACTACTAGAGCTACTATAAGAGTGTTATTCTCTATAGCCTTATCTTATGTCTTAATAAATGTCTAGGCCTATAGCTTAAGGTAACTATTTAAAAAGCCCTTTATAAGGCCTCTAAACTAGTCCTTTATGTCTATTGTTCTAGGTATACTACTAATAGCAGCCTTATTAAGGGCAGCCTGCTAGCTAGAAATCTATTTCTTAAGTATATTAGCGCTTGTTAGGTGTATACACTTAGTGCTGTTAAGCGTCTCTTTATATACTTCCTGTGCTGCAATACGTCTCTTAGACGTTATCTAGCCTACATTTTCTTAGAGGGTATTAACCTAGGAGTTAAGATCTAGCTTAGCAGGATAATAGCGCAGGAGAAGGTTAGCGCTAACTATATTTCTAACCTACTTAAGGAGCTTATTATAAGCCTTCTTTTAGTAGGTATATAATCTATATTGTTAATTATAGTTACTTTAATAGTCTTTATAAATAGCTAACTTAGCAGTTAATAGCTTATAGACATTAGAAGCCTATAGGCGCTAGTTGTTATCTAGTAGGGGGCCTATAGTAGGGTTACTCTAATTAACCTTTCTGAGGTAGTTACTAGGCTCTAGCAGTGTTAGTGCTTAAAGGAGTGTAGGGAGAGCCTTACAAGTAGCTCTTAAGCCCTTTTGCGTAGGGTTAATTGCTTCCTATAGGTTATTTAATTTAGCCTTTAATTTCAGCTAATTAAACTAAAAGACCTAGTTATAAGTAGTTTTTAGGGAGACTTTTGCATTATCTAATATCTTGCTTAAATTAAGCTTATAGGAATTGCTTTACTAAGCTTATTATAGTTAATTTCTAGGCGTATAAGACTCTTAATTGTTAAAAGTAATAGGGATTAAGGTTATACATTAATTATATATATATTTAGTGTGTTATGTGTGTAACTATTACAGCGCAGCTAGGCTACTTAGAGAGCCTTTTAGAACCCCTTTCTTAGGTGCCTTAGGCCACTAGAAAAGCCTGTTACCTAGGTCTAAGCCCGTGACAATTACTCCCGTATTCGCCTAAGCAGTCAGGCCGCACCAGACCGAATATAACCGACCTCCAGGCGCCTCCGCAGCGCCCTTCAGGCGCAGCGCCCTCTGTGCGCATACCTCATTTTCAACAGGTACATTAGCCACCCGTCAGCTAGCCAAGTTACAGCCAATTTCAATTCTAATTCTCGAAAAGCCGTCCGATCAGGCCCTAAATACCAGACTGCAATCAGGGAATGGTGTAATAGGAGTGGACGCCTCCCATTACCGCCTCGAGACGACTACCTAGGTAGGTACCTAGTACATAAGGTACCTGGGTAGGTACCTGGGTAGGTACCTAGGTAGGTTCCTACCTGGTAACCTTTCATTGCCGCTACACTCTAACCACTTACAGCGCCCCGGTCTAGATTCCCACTCACTGGTGCCTCGATTTATGCGTTCTATTGGTGAGCTGGCATCGTATGCGTTTACTGATGCGTATTTATGCTACTATAAAGCACGCACCTATCCTCCACAACAACTCTCCCTCTTCAACTCAACAACCATCTCCGTCCCTTCCCCCAGACACATTCACCTCTACCCACCTCACCTACACATCATGGAACCAGACACCTACGGGGCCCGCACGCTCGCGGAGCTCCCAACCCATCCCAGCGCCTACCGTCGAGACGCCTACCAGCGCACCTGCCTCAACATGATCAGCACTGGCATCCACAAATGGGGCTTCGTTGTCTACCGCTGCTCATACGATGACGACGAACTCTGGAACCGCTACCTTGCTCAGCTCAAGAGCTTCTGTTCCGCCAACCTCGTTGAAAAACGACGCGCCGAGCTGCTGGAGCAATACCTTGATTGGGTGGTCATCGAGGACCGCGCCACCCTCGACAACGCCTCCCGGCCTGAAGTTAGGAAGCACTTCAATCAATGGGTGTCGGAACAGAATGTCCCTGCGCTGCCGGTCAGAGCCGTCACAAACCGGTCACCTATCCAGCTGCCCCGCTTCCAATACTGCCTCTACATCGACAAGCAGTGCCTTGACACCGTCATCCAGTTCCAGGAGGCAAACGACGGCACGGCCTTGTTTGTAGATCTACTGCCACCGATGGTCTTTGCCATCATCGATCGAACCTGGACACCGGATGGCACCGATGTCGATGCTGATGCTGACGATGGCGATGACTGCGACGAGACGGAGAGCGAAGAAGACGAGCAAGAAGAGAATGAGAACGAAGGCGGCTACCCTCTTGTTGACGGAAGCGATCGAAAATGTATTGGGTGGGTTTACTGCAACGCTTTCTACGTAGGGGGGCTATACGAAGCTCTTCACCAGCGGGGTTTAGACGACGACGAGACCTTTCCACGCCCACCTGCTATTTATCCTTGCGGTGATAGATCGATGCCTACCCTAGTTGAACCGGTATTACTGTAATATACTGCACAACATCTTGGGGGCGGGATTGGCAAGTTGTCCAAAACCAGGACAGAAAGCCATCATCAATGTTCTCCCTGTTTTCGTTCCCACACCCACTTGGACGCCTACTACGGTTTCTTCTTGCGTGGCGGCGGCCTGATGTCTCCTCTTCGACTGCTCAGGCTTGTCACCAAGCCAAGCATGACAGCCGCGTTAGGTGGTGCCCGGCCGGCGAGTATCAACTCAGCGAGGTCGCGTCGCATCTCGTCCAGCATCTCGTCCACCCACACGCGGGTTCTCTCAGCCGCGTGTTCGTACCAGGCATCGTCGAACTCCATCATGAGGACTTCCATTGTGGCAAACTCCGGGACCCTCTGCGCGATGAGTCGAGCTGCGTCAAAGAGATTCTGTCGATTGTCCTGGACTGTTGGCAAAACGTCGGGGTGGTTCAGGTAGTTCCACACCGCAATTGCCTAGTTTTCCACAATGTAATTAATAGGCTGATACAAGACATGCGACGGGAAATCGGGATGTTGGCGAACAACTTACCCTGGCGACTGCATTGAAAAACTCGTTCTGTGCCGGCACGTCACCTGCTAACGCGCTTCGGTGCCACCTTGTCATTTTGTTGTCGTCCACCAGGTCATTGCCTCCGAACATGTTCCCCTTCATGTTGTTCAGTTTCTTCTCGCAGAGGAGCAAAGGTTTCCGGTTCCCCGTAGAGCCAAACTGCTCAAACAGCCAATCTTGTGGCGTATAAATCGTTTGGCTGTTGCCCGACTTGGGGAAGGCGGCGAGCTTTTTGGTCCAATGTTTCTCTATATCCTTGGCATCTATGCGCCCGAAGACGGATTTCTTCCCATTCGGGAGATCGCCGCTGGATATGAACCTTAGGAACTCGGGTATATATTGAAGCTTTGTATCAGCTCGTTAGCAAAATGCTCTTCGCCATCTCCTGGTTGGAGGGTAAAATGGGGGGGGGCGTGGGTGAATGAGGTGCTCATTACATCTGGATTATGCTCCGTGTCAACATCTTCCCCAATGGCCGCCTTTGAAGCCTTTGGATCTCGTTTAGTCACGAGGACGTCAGGATTGCCGCACCCAGCGCCCTGCCTGGTTAAAGTAGTCGCGTTAGAATAATCAGCTTGCAGAGTGGTCCCGAACGCGAACGGCGTGTGGAAGACAAGTTGCTTACTGAAATACGTTGTCCGAGGCCCCGGGCTGGTCATGAAGCGATCCCGAACCGGGATACCTTCTTGCTTCGATCCTGATGGTGATGACAGCCATCAACAGGTCGATCAGATACACTTCGAATGACCGCCTTTTCTTCGCCCTGGCCTCGAGGAGTGACCTTTCCTCGAAAGCTAGACCAGCCAGCGAAAAGTCTCGAGGCACGGCCATCACTTGTCTGCGAAGCTCGTCGTGCTCGCATTCGTCATCTTGGCAGTCCTCGGGCTCATCCGAACCCCGTTCATCGGGACCGCAGCCTTCTTCTTCCTCTGATGTGCAGTACGGCGCGGGACACTGTCCGTTTCCCAAGACAGCCTCTTCTGGCGTGCAGCAGAGAGCCTTTTTCCTCCACCCTTGATTGGAATCTCACTGTCAGCGTAGAACCATAAGACTATAAGTCTATAACGGCTTGGGACTTACATGCACAAGGCCCGCCAAGTAGGCCGACCGAATCCAAGAGCAAAGTGACTTCCTTGTTGTTGCAGTTGTTGTCTGCACAATCCCCCTGACCGACCCAGTGGCAGTCTGTGAGAGGAGGCGGGTGGTTCTTGCAGCAGTACTTGAGCGGTGTTGGAGAGAGCAGACAGCTGTTTTCTGTTCTTTGCGCAACCAGGCTTTCGTCAGACATGCACTCCCCCGAGCTGTGCGGTTCGGTTCAGGACGTCAGTCTTTAGAAAAGCTCATCATGGCTGGGGATCCGGGATCCTCGCTTGGGGGCCAAGAGTAAGACTCACCATTCAGTCCAGCGGCATTGACTGGTCAGTTCCTTGAACACCTTGAGCTCGCAACAAAAGGTCTTGTGTCCACGGTTGCATGCACCGTCGCCGCTCTCTCCAGGATCGCCCCCCGTCTGGGACTCGAAGAGGGTGACCTCTCCCTTGTGGCATTGCCCGTTGCAATCAGCCCCGCCGCCTCGCCACGTGCATGGCATCGGAAGAAGGGTGTTTTTGCAACAAATGGGACGTCCCTGTAATCAACCGCTCATGATTAGCATGAAGCTGTCCCCCGACCCATATTACTGGTAGCTGGCTGGTTCGCAGGATAGGTACAAACTCACATAGCGCCCTGAGCAAGAGCCTCTGTCGAACGAGACGCGTGTATGACCCTTGATGCAGCTGGATGCCTGGGGATTGTCGAGGTCAACGCACTCGGGGAACATGTAGCAGTCCCTATCGAGGTGCGGCATCTCGATCTGGTCCACCGGAGGGTTGGTTTGCTCTTGTTGCTCCCCGCCCGAGGCGTCGCAGGCCTGTTTGGGACATAGGCCCCTCGAGCAGGCAAAGGCGCAGAGGCCGTGGTCCTCGCCAACGCGGCTCACGGCCTTGGTCTGCTGGGTCGGGTTCAGCAGGCTGAGGGGTCCCTGGCTCGTACACTTACACCTGGCTATCGGGCAGAAGCCGTGGCGACAGGCGAAGTTGCAAAGGACCGACCAGTCTCCGTCGCCAGTGCCCGAAGTGTGCAAGAGGGGGGGTTGAAAGGCGACACGGTCGGCTCGATCAGGGGATACTTTGTTTTACCGCAGTAGGACGAGAAGCAAGCGCCGTAGAGGCAAGCAAAGTTGCACAGCCCGATGTAGTTGGAGTTCAAGCCCTCGGCCGGGAACACTTGGCCAGGGACCTCGGGCGGGAGCTTGACCTGGGCACCTGTAGCCCTGCAGACGCATGCAGACCTCGGGCAGTATCCCAAGTAGCAGGTGGCTCTGCAAATGACATCAAAGTCGTTGGCACCGGTGCCCCTGACACAAACCTCGTCCGCGAGGGATGGGGTGCTCACCGGTCTCGAGGCCTTGGAGGTCAGACGCCCCCCGGCCCATGCGTCGAAGCCCGTCATGCCGTTGCGGCAATCATTCTTGATTGCAGGGCCGGACTGGTCAGCAATGAGTACATCTTTGCGCCATACCGTGATCTTGACATCGCCAGTTCGGCCGTTGAAGGGCGCGCTTCCATGGTACAGCCCGATACCGCCGTCAGGAAGATCTCGCAACACGCCCTGAGACTCTGCGCCTCCGATCGACACCGTAACCTTGACCGACTCGGTAGCAAGAACGGTAAAGAAGACTGCGTCGTCAACGATGTCGTATGGTTGGAACTCCATCTGCAGCTGTGACACAGTGTTGCCTGTTGTTCCGCCCGTACCGCAGGCCTGCTTGGGCGTAGGGCGGTACCAGAAGGAAACGCCTTCGAACGTGACAACTGCCTTGTTGTTCTTGTATCGATCAATGGCGAATGGGAGGAGGACGCGCCAGCCGTGATGGTCAAGTGAGTATAGATAAGGGGCCTTGCCTGAACCTTGATCGAAAGCGACAAGGGCGTGATCTCGAACGGGCCCGATGTGATGACTCTCTCCGTAGTCATTCCACGAGATGATTTGAACGAATTCGGGCAAGAGAGTGTTGAACTGGATCCAGCGGTCGTACCATAGATGATCGCCGCGCCACAGCCAGTTCTTGCCGTATCCTGGAAGATTAGTATAGAACCATGGGGAGACAGGCATCATGTATGGCTTGCCACCTAGAGCCTCCATGTACGAGGCGTCAACGTAGGTTTCCATGTCCTGAGCTCCCCATGGCCAGCCGGCCCAGCTAAAGAGGCCATCCGCGACACCGCCAGCTGCTCTTACGGCAGGACCAGCGCCCAAAGACGACCAGTCCGGTACGAAAAAGCAATTCGTGACTGCTTTGATGTCGTGCCAATCCTCAGCCTGGTCAGGGCCTTCAAAGGTCGAGACAAAAGGCTTCCCCTGGTGACGAAAGTAGGCACTGCTGGGGGCGTATCTGTTGATCCACGACATCACCTCGTCTTTCGAGAAGGGGCCGCGGCCAGCGTAGTCAAACGAGAAGAAGAGCTTGAAACCCAGTGCCTCGGCGTTTGAGAAGGCATCCGCAATGGCCTTGGCGTTCATCGGTTCCCCTTTGGCCATGTTGAGGGCGAAGGCATCGATGTGGGCTTCTTGAGCCAGTTTGATGTCGTCAATCCAGTCCGATCCCGAATAGTGTTCTGTGTTGCCAACCTTGAGGAGGAAGAATTGTCAGCGATACGCTCGCTGCCACAGAGTAATTGGTCTCTCCGGCCAAAAGCATGGCCAGCTCACCATGAAGTGGGCAAACACAGCCCTTCCCAGAACTCCGTTTGCCCATGACAAGACCGTCAACAAAAGAAATAAGAGGTTCATTGTGAGTCCGCGAAAACAATCCACGGAAACTATTGCCGCCTGCGAGTGGAAAGGACAACAAATACAATTCATACGCTCTAGTTGCAGGCAAGGAGACTGCAGGATCCCACTCATTTATTGATTCAAGTGATTAAGGCTCCTGGCGGACATGGACTTGACCCGCTTCATCTTTTTTTCTCGGTTTTTTCAACAACGATGGCCTGGACCGTTGGATCCCTGGACCCCGAGTCTGCAAGATTCAACAGAAGATTCCCCTTAATTAGAGCCTTAAAGATCATGGGTCAATACTCTAGTCGTCTCGAGCATTTGACAAGTGAGCTCCATCGACTCGAGTTCAAGACTGACGATGTCCGTTGGAACAAGGTGCCATTCGCTGCGGAGAGCAGGGCGGGCTTGCATCTTGGCAGACTCCCCTTTTGTGCCGTGATCTTGTTCGCAACGCAGGAGAACCAACTGCCAAGATGGGTCATGCAAGAAAGTGTTGTGTTTATCGTTATACAAGGATTACTCGGTTCATGATCTGAGCATAATTCACACTCTCCGGAAGCGGGCCGGCGGGGGCTTGTCCGAATCAGTCCTTTTGTCCGTCTGGGCCTTGCAGCATAATACTCGACCAACAAAGTCATTGCAGAAGATATTGTAGCGCCACACTTTTGTAACAATTTCTCGGAGCCATATTCCCAATAAGGCAGGAGGAGACGGCCGTCTCGGACCAAACTTCGCCAAAATATTGGACGTGGAGAGAGCATGTTGAAAAGTTCCGTCGCCAATGTTCGCCAACCTGGGGCACAGCAACTCATTTGCAAAATGTACCATGCCGGCTCAAGCAAGGGCAAGATTACCACAAGTCATTGCATGCTTCGGTAAGAGCCAAAGTTGTCCAGACTTCATCTGAATCATCTCATCGCCGACGCCTCTCGTGCCTTTCAATGCCCACTTCAAATCCGTCAGACAGGCCGGTGATCTGTTCTCGCCCTCTCAACCTGAAAGTTTAAGAAATTCGACCTCAACGCTCTCGCCGCGGCCCGTCTGTAAACTCAATTCGTCATGTGGAAGCTAGTTATTGTAGCGGTCAGCTTGGTTTTGTTACCGATCAGTCAGGCCCAGCAGTTCCCTCTATTGTCAACTTCCTACGACTCGTTCGAACTGACCCCAAAATGCCTCGAGGCACTCAATACCGTCTTGGATTGCTCTGTCCGGCTGATGAGCCACGTCAAGTCTGAGTAGGTCTCCAAAAAGTCATGTGTCGATTACGCCCTACCTACTCACCACAACAGGTCCCCTCGAGTTGACCTTCTCGATGTCGGTGGGATCGAAGAGATCTGCACCAAAAGCTGCAGAACCTCGCTTGAAGACTTGCGTACCAAGATCCAGAACGACTGCGACCCCGGGCACGATGTTTTTGACCACAACCTGGCGCTGTACCCAGGTTTGTTAGCTCATTATCACGTATCGCTTGTTTTTATTCTTTAACGTAACTAAACCGGTTCATAGCTACTTACATCGTAGATCGTTACATCTATGTATATGACATATCGTGCTACAAACACAGGTGGGAGAGAGTAGATTATTATATCCCCCTTCCTCACACGAGCAGTGTTGATAATTATGACGCCGTACAGAGACACGGGAAACGCGTGCGACTACGTCCTGAGCGAATGGCGCAATGATACCGATCATACTGATTCGACACCCCGCGAATGTGACGACTGCATCCTCGGGCCAATGCAGCTCGAGGTCAACTCGCCCATCGGCCACACCGAAGCCCGCGCCGGCGAGTTCAAGGCGGCCATCTCCAGCTGCAGCGCCAAGGGCTACACCTACACGAGCCCGCCGCCGTACGTCCAGAGCCAAACGTCCGCCTCTCCCGAGTCCCCCACCGTGTTTCCGCAAGACTGGTCCGCGCGGCGCATGTCGTCCGAATGTGCCACCACCTACCGTGTTCAAGAGGGCGACACGTGCGACAGCATCGCCGTGGCGCAGGAGGTGCCGAGCAGGGACCTCGTGGAAGCCAACGACGGGCTGGACGGCTGGTGCGGTGGCCTCGAAGCCGGCCTGGACCTGTGCCTGCCGGCCAAGTGCAAAGTGCATCCCCTGAAGCCTGGAGACTCGTGCGAGTCGCTGCTGGAGGCGTACGGCGCTGGACAGAAGAGCTTGGCCGAGTGGAACCCGAGATTATACATCCAATGCGACAACTTGAATGCCCTCACAGGCTACATCTGCGTAGGGTGAGCTTGCATGATTGCATCCTTTTCAAGTCTCGATATCTTACCGGTTGCGACGACTTGACTAACATTTCCTGATAATTAGACCTCCGGCAATCAGCAACAGGCTGCTCAATACTTCAGTAGCCATGACGAACAACACTCGTCGCCACGTTTACCATCACAAGCATCATTGAATTGCACATCACCGGCAGGCCGTGGTTCTTCCCGGACGAAATATAGACAAACAGTGCCAAGGGATCCCAAAATCACGACCGTCACTTTCGAGCAATTAAACATCCGAGACCCCGTTTGATGTCCAGCTCCGGAAAGTTCCCAGACTAATTATGCCCGCTGGAAGGGACATGGCGGGGTGGACTAGATCCTAGCTTCAACAATGTTATTTAGGCTATCGCTGTCACCTGCCTCGTTTCTTACACATACTCAACATCATAACACTTTAAATGGGGCCTTGTGAGTCCATTCTCAACCTCTTTTTTCCAGTCTGAGGATGCCCAGTGAGTATCTGTCACGAGATATAAGGCGTTAAGTTGTTGCCCACAACTAACGGCGTATATCTCGTGACAGTATCTGTGGTCCGAGCGTCCGAGGTCAGGAACGTATTAGCCAGCTAGCGCACTACCCCTGCAACTCTCAAGATAGCGGCCCTAACACAGTATATCCCCTCGACGGCAAGAAGGTCTCAATGCGAAGTAGTGGCTAATGAGGACAGACTAATCTACCTCTCTAATAGTAGTTTCTAGGAACTTTATTGGCTCCTAGTGCCTTGAGTGCTTTTACTCCCTAGAGCTGTAGCAGCAGCCGTGGTGGCCTTATACGAATACCTTACTCTTATGTCTATGGATGTACTGCAGAGAAGAGTGGAACAAGCGTGTCACGACTCATGAGGATAGGTAGATAAACCATAATTGCAGCACGGTCCACTATTGTGCCTCATCTTATTCGTCACAAAGCGGCAGGATGCTGCTGGGCACGGGTATTTGAAGCAGCACAAAGGGGGGGGGACCACGCAGCCACGCCATCTTAATCCCCCGATGTTAACCATGGAGGCTGTTCCCAGCCCTTGGCAAGACATGGCTCAATTGTTAAGCCTCCAAGCTTCATGGAATTTATCAGGGTATTACAGCAGACAGTAACTAGGTACTGGTTAAGTTTGTGAGAAACAAGGATGTTTTCTTCGCTAATGACTCAGGCCGCGAGTACGAGCCCATCAGTGTCAAGTGTCATCCAATCCGCTCGTGCTGTGTCGCTTGTTCTACCAAGTCGTGACAAGGTGAGCCCATCCGGCAGACTAAAGAGGAGCATGAAAGAAAGTTGATTGCTAATTGAGTTTACACTTTACAGGTAGAAAAGTGACGGGTTCAAGATTACCTTGCCGACGCGTCAGCCAGTCAGTCGGGCCCCACATGGCACAAGGTCAAGCAAGGAAGGGAAAACAGGAAAGGGAAGCCCCTCCTAGCAAGGGTGCTACCTTCTTCTATACATAGTTCAACATTAGGTTCAAAAGATAAAAGCAAGGAGTAAAGCATGTTTTCTACAGTCACTGATCTCAAAAGAAAAAAGGCCTGCAATAGTCGCTAATTATCAGCCTATCAGGCTGACAAACTGCCCCTCAAGCCAGGGGGGTATACATTTCTAAATGTCTACATAATTAGTTATGTAAAGTCTTTGCTTGTGTGTATTGAGATTCTGTAGATACTTATAGAACAACTCTAGTGAGGAACCTGCTCTGTGAATATCTTAAATTGCTAGGTACATAAGGTTTCGCTATTAGCTTTTCCTGACTTGCAACACTGCAACGCTTTATTCACTTAGCAGTATGACAAGATTTGTGGGATGGCGGGGTAACCTGGAACTAGCTTTCTAGACGCATAGGTAGTCAAACAAAGTTTGACAAGGGAGCTTGGGTAGCTTAGCTGCAGAACAACGTAGTTAAGATACTTTGTAAAAGCTGCTTTGATCACGCATTTTATTACAAGTATACTGATAAAAGCCTCTTTCTCTTCTTGCAGGCTATAGAGAACTCTTGTCTGTAACTCTAACCTTGATACATACTTACATTAAGTTTACAGCCAACTGAATCATGCAAAGAAAGTTTCTCATATGACTACAGGTAGTTTGTTGCACAGATTAGTAATATGGTTGAGTGCTCTTAATATAAGACTGTTGTTTTCACTTACGTTTTCTTCAATCAACTAGACATCTATAACGCCATCCACAGCCTATTCCACACATCCTTGCACAGATTTACGCTACCTAAACCATTTACTCATACCACTTTTACAGCAGTCTTTTTTGGCTCCTTTCATACCTAAAATGAAGGCTGCTATATTTACAATTGCTGCTGTGTCTTTGTTCACCTTTGTCTCGGGCGATTGCTGCTGTCATCCAGGCCAGCATGTGATAAAAGGGAATTGGCCCCTTGAACATTGTGATTCTGCTTGCAAGTCGAAAAAATTTCTCCGCGGTGGCTGCGACTAGTAGCCCTTGTTGAAATCAGGTTGTGGGTCTCTGGAAAATAAGATAGTTATGTCTTTAAGTTAAAGGTTTGTGTTTCGCCAAGGAACATCTAATCTTACATTATAGTCTAACATAGAAACTGCAGATTTAGTTTTATGTTTTGGGGGTGAAAGCTGGCAGTGCATTAATTACTACCGTTACTGCTGAGAATGCTTCTACTGCGTAGCAAATTTGGACAAATTGAAACTTCTGTTGAGTAAAAAACGGAGTTATGTGTTGAAGAAAAAAAGGGCCTTGTGAAATAGACTTGCCTAGGTAGTTCAAGTCTATCTCTAGGGTCCTGCTGGAAGCCAAGTATTTATCATCTATTCTCTCTTTAGATCAGTAGGATTCAAGCTCAATCATTCAAGCGCCCAGCCTGATAAGCTTCTTTTTTGCTAAATCACTCGAGTACCCAGACGATTGTCTCAGAGATAATATGACTTGAATCGGGCACAGGAACCCTCGCTGTGCTAGAATCTCGGACAATAACTCTGTTGTTGACATCGAACCAGCAGACCTGGGACACCATGTTCGGACGTCAGGGAGATTACCACCAGCATTGCTCAGGTCGCCTCCGCCGCCATCGTTAGCGATGATACAGCTGAGCTTAGTCTGCTCCGGGCCAGATGGGATGTTGTCGAGGAGAAAAGAGAGCAGGGTGATCCCGTTTCCAATCACGGAGATGATGTTTGCGGCAGCCATAGCTTTTAATGGCGAGGGGTTTGTTATTGGTGTATTGAACAGATTAGCTGATGCTTGAGAACAATTTCGGAAGTAGAATTGTGACGACCTGATACCTCAAAGACTGCCTTCCGGATCCAGTAGTTATAGTTTTTTATATAATCTTGATTGTCTACAATGCATTTTGACAGCAATCATGATTTTCAAGAATTGATCAGGTACAGATCTCGAGATTGAAAAGCCCCTCCACCATCAGAACCTAAGGCCGCATCGTGTAGGCAGTTTTCAGGTGAGATGCCGTCATGTCTCGATCTCATGTCTCGATCCTTCGTCTTTAATTCCTTTTCCACATCGATCCGTTGTCTTCTCAGTCCTCCTTCTCGCCGTCACTCTGTGGCAAACAACCTTGATCAGCATCCAATACCATTTTGTCGTCGATCGAGATTCAGTGGGTGTTATGGTCCGTCCTTCCACCCTGACATCAAGAATCCCTAATCATGCCAAGTGAATAGTTATGTGCCAAGTCAACAGTTGTGCGACGGCTGTGTTTTCTTTTGTTGGGCAACCCGTGGTGAAGACCGATACGGCTCGACTCGGCCTATAATTTAGCAACCTGGGAGGACAACATAACCAGGGAATGACTTCTCACATTGGTGATCGGCAAGAGGTCATCGAATGCAACAAGCTCGGAGTTGGCAGGGAACATGCCTCTCTGATAATTCCTTCTCCGCGGCACTCCGTTGGCTACCTCATACGGTAAACCTCGCGTCACCAGCTACGTGGGACTGTTGAATAACAAGGGTTCCTTTGGAAACCGAAACCCTACACTTGCCTGAACTCACACCAACCGGGCGGATGTGCGGACCGTCACCGTCACCGGCACGGCGGCGGCATCGGTTGGCGTGACCCGGAACCGCAAAGGAGCGGGATGCAACCTTGGTGGTGGTGTAGGTATTGGCTAATGTCGATCCGGCGCCCAGCATGTTAGCATGCCAAAGCGACCAACGGCGGATGACGTGCGCCATGAAATCTTGGGGCAGCCGAAAAGACGCCAAGGTCACAGACATATCGGCCAAGAGAGAGCTTTCTGAGGGAGCGGCGGTGTCCATCGGGCTGTTAGTTTGTGATTGATAAGATCCTGTGTCCAACGACCTCCAGACTAGGCAAACACATATAATACTGTACGTCTGCCTGATACATGAGCATTTTCCCACTGGCAAGTAGTTACTACCAAAGCAGACACGAGACGACACATTTACTCCGCATAAATTCCATCAGAGTCGGCTATCGTAGTCTAACTCGTCTTTCTAAATCACCATCTTCCGAGTCCAAACTCTTTCAACAGGCGAACATGCCTGACACAAGCCCACCACTCAGCATCATGGCCTTTGCGACCGCAGTCGCTGCACAGCATGACCCCGTTCAGGCTTTCAATCCCGCCATCGACATCTCATCGTGCCAAGCCCTCCCGTGCAGCCCTCGCAACGGCAGCATCTGCTCAACGGAGAACTCACCTGGGCCTGAGGTGGGTATTGGTATCGCCGCTGAAGTTGTCATCGCTCCTTTCACCAATTTATCCCTTACCCTTATCGACGGCCTGGGCGAAAATGGCTTTACTGGCATTGGGAGCGATGCGTATGAGTTCTCGGATCAGCAGCTGTTCGTAGGGGTAGACCCGAGTTTGAAGGACGAGGATTACCCTTCAGGCTGTGCCCTGATGATGCAGTATCAAGGCCAGACCTTCCCGCTTGAGGCGTTACCTGATGACGATACGAGATCGGAGAGCAAGCAGAACACGACTTCGTGCGACGGCGTCATTGATATCTTTTGTCAGTCGGCCATCGTGGAGATGATTCAGAGTTTCAACGCCTCCGATGGCAACAGAGACCGATGCCAACTCTTGACGCAGCATGTCAGCTCGAAGCTGCAGAGGAATCCGGGGACGTGTGGTGGTGAGGGGACATGGATTGCCAACTTCTTCAATGTGACAGGAGGTGGTTTGCCCTCTGGAAGCTCAGGGATTGCCAGTAATGACAGGCTCGGTGACGAGGAGTGCAGGCCTGTCCTTCCACGGTCGTATCGGATGTATAAGGTTGCTGAGATGCGATCTTTCACATTTGCGGACGCTCCCGACTCGGGATCGGATTTCTATGGCGACTTGTTCGGAGGCCGCGCCGGGTTCACGCCAGTCGTCACTGTGGGATTTCCGGAGGACACTGCCCAAAACCGAGGGATTCAGTTTTCCTGTATGAAGACTCTCCAACGTGATGGGGAATCTCGTAAGGGCCCGTTCGATAGCGGCGCTCACGGGCGACTGCACAATGGAGTCACGGCACTGGCTTTTTCACTCGGTCTAGGATTGATGATGTGGCTTTAAGAGAGGAATGTTTGAGGAAACCCATTTTATCTTCTCGTTAGGGTTAAGAAGATGCCAGCAAAGGTCAGCCCGCGATTGGCAGGTTGACGCCAATTACTCGACTAGGAATTTAAAAGCAGTATATAAGCCTTCAAGCTTCATCGATCAATGTGCCTAAGCCAACTTAAGTAGACAAATAATCAAACAAAGATGTTGGCCTACGGATGTGAGTTTTTACACCATCTATCTAGTTTTATACCATTTTCAGAGCTAATATTAGAGGCCGGTGTAAGTCTAGACCCTGTGAATCAATAATTACAAGAGATCCTTCTATTTAATCAACTACAGCCTTTTCACGTTTAGGCCAAAGTTACTGTTACCTCCGTCGACAATCTGCAGTATACCCTGTCCCCTCTATCTCCCCGTCATGTGCAGTACCCTTGATCAGCTGGTTCTTCTCGACAGTCTTAGCCGCGAACTCGCGGATCGGTACGGCTGACACGATCTCCAGCAGCGCCATGTTGGCCTTGGGCTCGCGCGTGATCCAGTTGCACTACTGCGCATCTCGATGGCGGTCGGCGAGTCAACGCCGTAACGCTACAGCGGCTGCTTGGAATCTGCCTCGGATGTCGGCATTTGGAGGATGTCGGCCGTCCGCTTCACCAGCGCCCTGATCACGACCTCGGCCGCCTGCTGCGTTGAGGACATAGCTGCGAGCTGTGAGGGGAGTGAGACTGCATTCGTCGCGGCGGCGGCGCCTTCAGACGAGGCAGTGGTCGTGGTCATGGCCGTACGGCTGAAGCGCGAGCCGGCGAGGTAGAACGGCGGAGGGAGCTGGTGGGTGGCCCAGTCATTGGCCGGGAAGGGCCTGCGGTGCTGCGTGCCATTGTCGGGGCTCAATTTCGATACCTACTGCTCCCGGCCCCACTTTCGGTTCCGACTCCGGCTCCGGTCCCGGCCCCACTTGCCCTTGGCTGAACGTTGTGCCGATATCAGTGACGCGCAGCCGGAAGTGCGTCTTGCCAGGCCCCAAAAGCAGCTATTTTACGCCCTAGAACAGCCCGCCGTATCAGAGCCGGTACCCTGCGTGATCTGCTCGTAAAAGTCTTCCTTGGCGATGGGCTCGCGGTACTGTGCACCATGGTGGCTTTTCAGACTTCGCCATACAGCACCCCGATCGAAGAGAGTCTGGTCCACAAGTTTGAGAAGCCCATGTGTTCATTATTTTTACGGTCATAGTTCTTTCTCTGGTGATAGTAGAGCCGAGGAACGCAGGTATCGCCAATGGGACCTAACAAGATCCAATCTCAATTGACAAGTGGGACTTTGTCTTGAACAGTTTAGACTGTGCAATCTATTCGTCAAAGACTCTGTAGCGATAACGGGGTTCTATTGGAGTCGGCGGAAGCGGGGAGAGAAGCCTCGTCTCGTCTCGGCCACGTTCAAGTTACCGGCCGTAGACCAACACGAGCGAGAGCTTGTCTTTCAAAGGGAGGCGAGGCGACTCGGTCCTAAAGTACAGGTTCTACGGGAACGGGTCGTACTCACCCACCCCTTCGCACACGCCGTCCACCTCAAGCCCATCGATCTTTTGCACCGCCTTCCCGCCTGCTCCAAAACGAAGCAAGCTCCCGCCGCCCGCCTCGCTGACGACCTGCGGCTCCCACCCAAATCTCTTGAACGGGCCCTGATACGGATCCTCGGCGAAGGCCATGATGTGATCCTGCATTGCCCTGCTCACCTCTGCCTGGAATTCCGTCGAGGGCGCCACGTGGTCCAACAGGCCGTACGTCCCAAACACCAGAGGCGTCTCGCTGTTGTGGTAGGCGCCCAACCAATCGTACACGTTCAGGTTGGGAAACTGGCCTGCGTACTGGAAGCGGTAGACGGGGGCTTCGGACGTGCTCAGCTGGTTGCGGCTGACGACTGTGTCGCGGATTCCGCACGCGGAGGCAATGTCCAGAGCGGTGACCAGCGGCTGCCATGGGCCTTCGGTCAGGTTTTCTTTCGGCCACGGGACCAGCGAGGAGAGCTCGTTCGCTGTGGAGGAGATGAGGGACGGGCGGCGCGCGAGTTGGCCTGCGGCGGCGCGGGCCTCGTAGTCGCGGAAGACGATTTGGTCGTCGCGGACCGGGCCGAAGGATAGAGCGGGCATCTCGCCCTCATCGCCGTATTGTCCGATGAAGTTTGTAATCTGGGCAAAGGATACTCTGCGCATGCAGTCAAGCTCGGCTACGCCGCCGTCGTCGCCGTTGTTGCACCCCTCGGCGCCGCAGGGAGACTCGCAGCCCACGTGTTGCGCTACGGAGCTGAAGTTGGAGTGCGTGGGATCCACATCGATGCCGGACGAGATGGTTCCCGACTCGAGGAAGTAGGCCTGGGCAATCGGATCGTCGTGGTATGCGTAGGCGTGGATGTCGGCGCTGATGGAGCCCGCGGAACGGCCCCAGTGCGTGATGCGGGACGGGTCGCCGCCAAAGGCTGCGATGTTGTCGCGGACCCATTCGAGAGCTGCTCGCTGGTCGAGGATGCCGAGGTTCTGCTCGCCGTCGGCCAACCCGCGCGCGTTGGGGAAGCCAAAGATGTTGACGCGGTAGTTGACGCTGACGATGATGGCGGACTGCGACCGCTCGACCCACGACGTTGGGATCTGCCAGGGAAGATGGATGCCCCCGATCACGAACCCGCCGCCCGTCATGAAGAAGAGGACCGGGAATCCTCCTTTCGGTGGCGGACTCGTAGGCCTCCAGACGGCCAGGTAGAGGCAGTCTTCGGAAGTCGCTTCGCCTACCAGACCCGACGAGTCACTCTGGCCGCCGTTGTAAATCAGGTTGCCCTTGGTCAAGGGCGTGTTCCACAGAGACTCGACGGCCGTCACGAACTGGGGGCAAGAAGGCGGGTACTTGGTCGCATGTTCATGCTGCTCGCTCGAGGGCGAAAGCTTCTGGGGAGGCAGCCAGCGACGCGGGCCAACGGGCGGTGCTGCGAACGGAATGGAGCGCCATTGCCGAGTGTTGGGAAATGCCGGATCGACAAGTCCTGTAAAGGCTCCGGTCGAGGTCCGAACGGTAAGACTGTCCGAGTGCGAACAGTTGCTGGCTGCTGAGCGGACGTTTGTCGCCAAAGCGAGGAGCCACAAGATGGAAGACTTCATCGTGTGATAATGCTTGGGCGGCTTAATTACTGGAACATCAAGCAGATGGAGCAGAGCCCTTCCTTATACTAGGTACTTGAGTATGTATATATACACTACCTAGGTATTGATATTGCTTATTGCTTCCTTATCAATCAGCCCATAATCATGGCTTTGGTCGTTGCCCAGGCTTGCCCCCCTGGTGAACCGAACCTCTTTATAGAAGGTGGCAAGGCAAAATGCATGCGGTCAGCAATCCTACGACGACGAAAGACCGACTTGGCGAATGGCTTTACGAATCTACGATGACATTATCAGTATCCACGCGCCTACTCCCCTTGTTGTTTACGCTTCGCCGAGATTCCTTCTTATCGACTCAGTAGTCAGTACTGCTCGAGAAGAATCAACCCCAAAAATAGGAAAGCCTCCAATGTCCAAGGGCAATTGAATAGTCTGAGAGATACTGGTATCCTTGTTCTAATGAGTATCTACAACGAGTATTGGGCGATTGCTTATACACGATGTAGTCCACAGCCCATTATTTGGGAAACCCTTAATTACCAGGGGGGGAAAATCTCTCCCACGATGGCTGTGTTGGCGAGTTGCTTTTCCATCTACAATCAAACGATGTAAAACTAAAACAGGTGAAATCTGTAATTACTAAATCGAACCTCCCAAGACTTGTAGCGTCGGTGTGGTCGCAAATGGAGCCTCTCTTGCTGCTGTATTAAGCCATCCAACCACCTGCGGAGATACTATGAACTTTCCAGCGACTTAGTCCGGTTGTAATTATTCCTGTGATCCATCCAACGATGACGAAGGCGTGGCCCAGGAGCTTCGCCAAGCCTTGCCCTCACGAGTCACAGTCCATGGATCAAAGGCTCCGGAGGTCATACATATCCCATCTGCCTATGTAGTTGCATCTTCTCCACCCCTGCCAAGAAGCCGTCGAAACATGGATGCACTGGGGCAGAACCAAAAAACAGTGAGGAGTTCTGAAATTCGGTACTAATGGTATTAACAAGGATTCAAGAATGATGTTGGAGGACCGCACACTAACTAAGGCCTATAGCTCGCATATTTCACCTCAAATCAAGACAATTTATTACTGATAATTATTGAAACCACTTTGTAATTAACAGTTACAGACAGCTAAAACTACACAGTCGAATACACTTCCTCTGCTACGCTAGAACACTAGATACTTCCCCTCTGCGGTTATCTAATTAGGACATCGTCACTCTTCTATTGCTGTAACGCAATCATCCACTCACTCCTTTAGAGTGAAGTGTTTTCTCTCTGAATGCTGTACTTCCTTTTTGACTTACCTTGCTGTACAATGTTTTTGCAAGCCTCTTCTACCGCTGGTACACCCCTTCTCTTCCATTTTAAAATGACTACATTCCTGTCCCTTTCCGCAAAGTGCATTGCATTCCTGTACTCGCCTTAGATTGCGATGCATTCTTGTCGAGAGGCAAACACGTTGCCAGCGCCAAGACAGGCTTTGCCAGTGTGACGTTCTATATTCCACCTATAATCACAGGCCTGCTTCCCATCGCCTACAAACCCATCTTCCTCTCAGTACCTGATTCTGTCTTCTCTCTATGCATCCGTTCTAGAACATCAACAGATTACTTGTAGCCTACCACCTCGAGGCTCAGCGTCTAAGCGATGGCGCCAACTGCAGCACTCGATCCGGCCAGTCTCCTCTGTGTTACGCCGGCATGTCTTAGCCTCACTGCAAACATCCTTTTCAACCTTGCCCCCAACCACACAGAATTCGACCCATGCACAGATTTTGAAAAAGGTGCGTCCTATGTTATTAACTTATTGCCTCTTCTATCGCCTCTGTTATTGAGTGGCCCCGTGCATTTCTGCTCTTACACTTGACCTCGCCTTCTGTGAAGCGGTAGATCTTTCAAAGGAGGAGCTGACTTGTTCAACTGTCAGTGGCATGCGGCGGCTTCCAGGCAAGGAGCGCACCAACAGGTGGTTTACCTGAAGTGGGCACGTTCAACAGTGATTCAGTCGAGGCCATCTTGAAGCATATTCTGGAAGAGCCCTACCCCTCAGAATCCGGCAGCGCAGGATTCATCACGGAGTCGTTGTCCGACGATCAGATCACTGTTGACCAGGCCAATTTCAAGCTCATGACCGACGCCTACGATGTCTGTATGAACTACACGGCTGTTGAAGCTGCCGGATTGGAGCCTCTGATCCAGCTGGTTGACCACATCGTGGAGGCTTTCCCGGTGAAATCGCCAAATGACTTGATCACCAAGGATGACGACTTGGGGAAAGTGTTGCTCATATTCGCCAAACACGCCATCCCAACTTTTGAGCTCGTCTCCCCTCAGTGGGATGAAACAAACCCCGTCAGTAACAGATTACCCCAATGGTGTCCGCCTTTGGCTGGCCATCCAAAGCAACGTGTTGCCTGCCTGGGATACTCTAAACTAACACTCGGCGCAGAACCGGACCATCATCACGGTCCTGCCCGCTGGCGGATCGCTGCTCAGGTTCGATGAAGACGAGGGCACGGTGTCGGAATACTTGGCCATCCAAGCGTCGGTGCTACAAGCGATCCATCCGGCAAACCTCACGACAGTTGAAGCAAGTTCGCTTGCTTCGAAGATCACCGAGTTCGAAGAGAATCTCAGTGAATTGATCGATGACAGCAGGGAAGGCCCATTTGTAAGTGAAGTGATGACCGGCCGGTTGGCTTACTTAGCATCGGCAGGCAAAGACAAAAACTAACTAAACGTGTGTTCCCTCAGGCTCCGCTGAAGAAGTTTACGTTGGACGAGGTGACGAGTGTGGCGCCGGAACTCGGCCATGGTTTTGTCATCAAGAACCTGTCCCCGCCCGGTTACGTCCCCGACGTGTTGAACTTCGCCCCCGGCTACTTTGGCAACCTTTCCGCGTTGCTGGCAAACACCACCGCGGAGACGTTGCAGGGGTTCTTCGTCTGGAAGGCAGCGGCGACATTGTCCGCCTTCGTCGAGGCCGAGGTCACCGAGAAGCTCAACGACATGAAGAGCGAGTTCCGGGGTGTGGATCCGAACTTGGCCGGCCGTGTCCCGCGTTGGCAGCAGTGCGTGTCCCACATCGAGAACGGGGTTGGATGGATTGACTTGTCCAACGGACTCGGGTGGATTCTCGGCCGCTTCTTCATCGACAAGGCGTACACGAAAGAAGCCCGTGAGCTCACTACGGCTCTCTTGGCCACCATCAAGACCGAGTTCATTACCCGTCTGGCCGAGAAGGATTGGCTGTCGGCCGACGTCAAGAAAACCGCCGAGGAGAAGGTCCAGGCCATCACGGACAAGATTGGCTATCCTGACGAATCCCCAAAGACCACCAACCCGCAAAGTTTGGCCGACTACTATGGCGATTTCCAAGTTGGCGACTCCTATTTCAACAACACGCTCGAAACCGCCGCCTGGTTCACCACCAGGATGTGGTCGTGGCTTGACGAGCCCACCGACAAGGCGATTTGGCTCAGCAGCCCTTCGGTAGTCAACGCGTTCTACTTCCCCGTGTTCAACGACATCTTCATCCAGGCCGGAATCCAGCAGCAGCCCCTGTACGATGTCGGCTATCCGTCCTACATCAACTATGGCGGCATGGGGACGATCCTCGGCCACGAACTGACCCACGGCTTCGACAACTCGGGCCACAACTTCGCGCCCGACGGCGCCCTCACGAACTGGTTCGACGAGGGCAGCGAGGACGCCTTCAGCGATCGCGCCGAGTGCTTCGCGAAGCAGTACAGCGAGTTCTCCGTCACGTCTCCCAACGGCACGCGCGTCTACGTCAACGGCAACGCGACGCTGGGGGAGAACATCGCCGACGCGGGCGGCGTGGCCAACGCCTTCGCGGCGTGGAAGCGCCAACAGGCCGACGGGAGGAGCAACGACTACGACCTCCCGGGCCTCGGCGGCTTCACGCACGACCAGCTCTTCTTCGTCAAGTACGCTCAGAACTGGTGCCGGGTCTCCGACTCTCGGGCCCTCGATGTCTGGCTCATCCACAACGATCCCCACGCGCCCGCCCCTGCGCGTATCAAGGGTCCGCTAGACAACTCGGAGGACTTCAAAAAGGCCTTCAACTGCCCTGTGAAAGAGCCACGATGTGAGCTTTGGTGATGCTGGGAAACGGAAAAAGGCCCCCAGTCCGATAATATGTACTAATTACAACCGCGTTCTTCGTTCTGTCTTGACTCTTTTCTTTCTTCTTTTTTGTTTCATGATTGCCTACATAGCCAGAGTCTGTTCCCTGGTTTTCTCCTCTACGCAGTTGTAATACACTTCAGACTTCATCTTGCAGAATGCGGACTTTCAAGTCTATAGATATCCAGTCACTTTACTGCCCACATGGCAGCCGTCCGCCCCCCGTCACATGTGCACCACCATCGCCCCATAGTTCGTTCGCACGAGTTCTCGGAGCATCTTGGATGCCGCCGGCATGTCTCGACGCATCGACAAACCTGGAGCTGTGCTCGGGGACAGCCCGAAAAGAGGACCACCCCGACTGTTACGGAGACCGAGGCTTCGATGATGACTTTCCAAACCCCCGTCATTGGTTGTTGTGGACCGAATAAAGGGGGGTCTTGGAACCCGCTGCAGCCCAAGCTTCTGTCAGATACCCTGCCCGGCAGCCTCTTCCGATGCATGGTGCCCCTGGCAAAGCCCGTCCAGGGAGCGGAGGGTAATTTCGCATCACGCACTTGTACGCTGGATCTGGCACTATCAACGGCCTTGGACACAAATGGGGAATCGCGCAGGCAGCAAGCTGGTGGGCAATGCCACGGAGACTGGAGTGGAAAGCATCAGTGGATCATGGCCTGCATGCAGGAGAGATCTACTTTGTGTGTATA
>PJEX01000085.1:108498-148427 GCA_005350895.1 Colletotrichum tanaceti
TCTCTCTCTCTCTCTCTCTCTCTCTCTCTCTCTCTCTCTCTCTCTCTCTCTCTCTCTCTCTCTCTCTCTCTCTCTCTCCCTCTCTCTGCTCCAGCCTCCAGCCAACTAGTATCTATCTGCCCATCATGCTTTTCAAGTCTACGCTGGCTCTCTCGCTTGTCTTGTCGGCAGACGCCTTCGCCGTTCGACGTGGCGGAAACGACTGGTCTGCCCCGACTGCTGCTGACCGTACGTATTCTTTTTTTTCAATTCTTTTTTCGTCCGAGGTTGTATGTACTCCTGGGCGTCCGCCTCGTTGACAAAATAGCAGGCCGCAGCCCGTGTCCCATGGTCAACGCCGTCGCCAACCACGGCTACCTGCCTCGCACCGGGTTGAACATCTCTCTGGCGGATCTCATCGTCGCCTTTACTGCCGCCGTGAACCTGGACCCCGCCGCAACCACACTGGTCGGGCAGAAGGCTCTCCTCACGTCCACCACGGGCAACAGCGCCACCTTCAACCTGGACGACCTCAACACTCCCGGGGGTAAGTCGGCGAGCATATTCTCCTTGGCCGGGGGTTCGGGGCTGATGATTGCGACGCACTATTAGTTATCGAACACGATGGCAGTTTGAGCCGCAACGATTTCTACTTTGGCGACAACCACTCCTTCAACCGCACCATCTGGGAGTCCGTGGCGTCTCACTTCACGGAGCCGACCATCTCCATCCCCACGGCGGCGAAGGCCAGGAAGGCCCGTCTCCAGGCTGCCGCCAGTGCTAATCCGGAGTTCACTCTGACGGCCGATGGTACTCAGTTCAGCTTTATCGAGACCGCTCTTTACCTTTCTGTGTTTGGCAACTTGGACAACGGCAATGCCAACGCTGAATGGGTCAAGGTTCTCTTTGGTATGGTTTCCATTGCATCCATCCCCCCTCTTTTGCTTGTAATTTAACTACTTACACAATTGTGCAGAGGAAGAGCGTCTGCCTTTCGCAGAAGGGTTCTCTAGGTCAACTTCGCCAATCACTGCAGCCGGAATTCTTGGCCTGGTTGGCAAGGTTGCAGCAGCAAGTGCCTAGGTAACGGCTTTATCCGGGCCATTCGTTGAATCTCGATCTAGTAATATTCTGTATCCAGCCAAGGCCGCGGGGATGGCGCTGATTTGCTGATGGAGATACCGAATGGGAGCACGAGTATGAAAGGTTGTGTGGGCAATGACAAAGAACCACTTTCTCAAATGCAACAATATGCATGTCTGGAGCGATGAGAGACTTCTAATACTACAAGTGCCATTTGAGGTGCTCTTTTCTGTTCTTCTAATCGTCGTCCAAATCATGCAAGCATTTAGTGACTGGCTGCGATTGACTTGAATGGTTTCCAGCGTCTTAGGTCTATGACGATGATTACAAATCGTAGTTAGCTGGAATAGAGAACTTAAAGTCTCAGGTCAGCTCGATGGGCAACTTCTGACTTCATTGCCATCGTAAACTCCCCCAGAAGCGGTTGTTTTTTGCCTCCCGTACAAAGATAAAAATAAAAATAAAAACACCACACCATGAACGAAGGCCACGCGGCTCTTCCGACCAGACACGGGGCTGTGGCGCAAAGCCCCCCTCGGCTGGCATCAATGTTTTTTTTTTTTTTCTTTTTTTTTTTCTTTTTGGCTCTGATCGGTTGCGTCTTCGCATTCGTTACTGCAGCATAGCCACGCGAGGGCCTCATTTTCGGCTTGTGTGAAACAACCCCAAGGCCACACACAGTCAGTTTCCAGCGTGCCTATCCTGGCCAGTGCGCCCTGAAATCATGTAAAAAGAAGAGGTGGCAAGGGATACCTGCACCCTTTCGATGGCCTGACATTTTGTCCGAGCTTGTTTAACTGGCAGCTTCTCTTGAAACACGTGAAGCACCAGATGCCGAGGGGCCTTTGATTCGGATGAAACTATATATGATGAGCAGGACGCAACTACTTGACAGCTTTGGTTTCTGTTCCCTTTTGGATTCACAGTCGAATACGCAGTTTGAGGCTCCGTTTAAGCTCTGTTTTTACCCTTTCTTCTTCCACCATGTCTTCCACCACGACCACGACCAGGACCACGACCACGACCACGACCACGACCACGACCACGGCTCCCCTAGCCGTACGCATCCAAAAGACGGGTCCCATGAAGTCGACATGGAGACGAGGCGACCGACGTGAATGGAAAATCGGCAACTGGGTCATTGAGCGACTTGGGTTATACCACGACGAGCTGGACCAGCCGGCACCCATCCACGACAAGCAGGATCCTGTGCCATATGTTCCGCACTGGCAATTCCATCGTTGGATTATACCCCATGCGACTATCCCCCTCCTCCTTCACCAGGCATTCGTGTACACGACGGGATGGACCATTCATCCAGTGGCGGCCTTCATCTACTACAGTTTTGCCATCAAGGTCATCGCCATTCACCAAATCAACACCATGCGGGCACTCGGGCAGCGTCACGGCTACCTCGACGGCGACAAGCACGAACGCGACGGCGTGCCGGATGATAGCGTCAAAGGGGTCCTGGATTCCCTCATCTCGACCGCGACCTTCAGGTCCATGATGGCCGTCATCTTGGCGTATCGGAGTCACGAGTCACCCCTGGGGGCCAACTGGAAGCTTCTGCCCTTGGAGATTGGTCTTTACGGCGTGGTGCTCGACTTCTGGTTCTACTGGTACCATCGCCTCATGCACGAGGTCGATTCCCTGTGGAAGTACCACCGGACTCACCACTTGGCAAAGCACCCGAACCCTCTGCTGAGCCTGTTTGCGGATAGCGAACAAGAGTTCTTCGACATTGCCGGCATCCCCTTTCTGACGTGGGTGACTCTCCGACTCCTGGGCCTGCCAATGGGCTTTTACGACTGGTGGTTCTGCCAACAATACGTCATCTTCACCGAGCTGATTGGGCATACCGGCCTGCGCATCTATGCCACGACCCCGACTCCTTTTGCGAGGCCTCTGCGGTGGCTTGGGTGCGAGCTCATTCTGGAGGACCACGATCTGCATCACCGGAAGGGGTGGAAGACCAGTGGGAACTACGGCAAACACACGAGATTGTGGGACCGCATCTTCGGGACTTGCATGGAGCGGGTGGAATGCGTGGACGACGCCGTGGACTACACGAACACGGTGGTGATACCCCTGCTCTGAGATTGCGAAGCTGTACGGTTAGAAGTTACTCTTAGAACGGGTGGGTATCGAATCGCTGTGACAAAGTCGGGAAGTTGGGTTTCAGATTGAGTATTAGTCTTAATTGTTTGAATGATAGATTGATCATTGATGATTCTGGCTGGGAACAGGGGTCCGGTAGCGTTGATGGCTCGGCATGTGTAGATCCAAAGTCGTTTCAATCAATTGATGGTTTGCATGGGGTCGAATACTCTAAATCGGCCTTCACGAACGTCATTTAGAAATATGTTCAAAACCAACAGCCGATCAAGCCATCTGGAATCTTGAAGATCAAAAAGGGAATCAAGCCATTGCCTTTGGGGATCGTTACAGCATTGTTATTACATCTCTCTGCCTTTTCAGGGCATTTGCACTGGTAGTGTCCGTAACCCACCCACCCCACTTACGAACCAACCCTACATCTAAACCATCCGAAAATACCACATTTCTCCTCCTTCTTAATATCACTACCTTTTTTAAACTACTATAACAATTATAACCCTCTATTAAATAACCTTATTTTTTTAGCATATCCTTTTAATTAAATAATAAAGTAATATACTAAATTTTAGCTCTAATAGGCCCTTAATAATATAGCTACTAGCTACCCTATTTGCTAGGCAGCTTATAGCTAGGGTATACTATACCTTTTACTCTAATATTAATTTTATAGTAGGTAGAGTAGAAATGCAGCCTAGGTTAATTACTAACGTTTATCTTAAGCCTAAGAGAGTAGCCTAGCTACCTATATAACTATCTAAGAAGCCCTTAGCTATCCCCTTACCTATTAATAAGTAAAGGGTTTAGTAGAGTGTCTTATAGGTAGTATTAGTAATACCTAATAACCTATAGGAAAGAAGTAGATATATTAATTTAGGTAGAGAAACCTATCTATTATTATTAAGAGACCTAAGGCTATAGATTCTAAGTAATATAAAGCATACTCTACTAACGTTATCTAAGCCTAGTTCTAATATATAGATAGTATCCCTACTATCTAGGCTATCTATCTATCTAATAGATAGAATATAGATAAGACTAGTGAAAGTATGTAGTAAAGGATAGCTAGAGCAGTAAGGTGACTAGGACTAATTACTATAACCTACTAAAGCTAACGTGAGATACCTCCTTAATTAGTATAAGAGCTATCTTAATTAGAGGTTTAGAAGCCCTAATTAAGACTTACTTATCTAACTAATTAAAGGAGAGAATACTCCTAAATAACTTATATAACTATAATTAAAAGTAAATTATTAATAAAAGGCTTTAGTTTAATCTAAAGGATCTTAGGGTCTTAATTAAAGGAAAAGAATTAGTTATATTAAGTTCTCCTAATTAGAGTAGTCTAGCTAAGTCTATATATATCTTAATTAAGTGTTAGTTATATAATTAAGGGAACCTAGACACTAATTATACCCTATTTTAATTATCCCTTAGATTCTTATCTTTATTATAAAAGGAAGAAACTATCTAAAAAGAAAAGCCTAATTAGTATTAAAAATAGCTATTATATAGCCTAGTAGTAAAAGCCTTACTTCTTCTTAGCTACCTTATCTTTCTTATCCTTTTTCTCCTTCTTCTCCTTACTAGTAGAGACTTATTTCTTTTCCTAGAGATTACTAGTATCTTTATAAGCCTATCCTTCCTAATTATCTCCTCTACTTAGTAAAACCTAAAGAGAATATAGTAGACTAGAGTAAGTAGCCTTATTAATTAGATTATTATATTAGTTAACTTAGTCCTCCTTAAAATACTTACTAATATTTAGTTTATTAATATTTAGATAGTGTAGTAGGAGTTTCTTATAGTAAGTAGTATAGTAGGCTTAATTACACTTATTTTCCTCCTACTAAGTATATTTAGCTATAGTAAGTATTAATTAAATATCCTTCTATTAAGACTAGATATTAGTAAAAACTAGAGAGGGTATAGGATTAGGTAAGGGGTACTTTAATTTAGTAGTATTAATATACTCCTATTCTAGATTATTAAGGTTCTTAATAATATTATTAAGGTTATTAGTTATTAAGATATTTAAGATTAACTTAGTAAGCTTTATATATAGAGTTTTATTAGGGATTATAGGCTAGGGCTTTAGGGTCTTATTATATATAGTAATAAGTATATTAATTAAAGGTAATTAATAGTCTAGGTAAACTAGGAGTCTTTTAATTAAGAGTAAAGTAAATAGAGTCCTAGGGTATTATTTTAATTAGTAAGAGCTATTACTACTAGTAGAGAAGAGGCTATTAATAGTTATTAATTAAGTAGTATATAAGTTAATTAGTATAAATATTAAGGAGGGTTTTATAGTTATAAGTATTAGGGAAGGTAAAGAAGTTTAAGACTTAGTAATAGATAGGAGTTAGGTAGGAGTAGGAGACTTAGTAGTAACTAGAGACTTAATAGTAATAGATAGGGACTTAACCTTAGGGTTAATTATAGTAATATCTAAGCTTAATCCTATCTCCTAAGGCGCTTAGGACTTAGAATGTTATTAGTAGATCTTATTAGCCTCTACTTAAGCCTACTTAAAGGATAAGTAGGGAATATCTCTTATTATATTATAAGGGTAGAATCCTTTATAATAGAACTTATAGCTAATCTATTAAATCTAAGTAGCTTATAACTTATTACTAAAGGTCTTTTTAGATGTATATTAAGAGTCTCTCTAGATTAGGTTCTTAGATAGGTATAACTAGCTATATTAGATAGCTGCTTAGAACTACTTAAGAATATAGAGACTATATTCCTATCTACTAAGCTACTAAATAAAGTTAATAATATAAGAAGAGATATTAATTAGGTATTAGATATATAATAGGGTATCTATAGCGCTATAGAAAGCTTTTAGAGCTATAATATTATTAATAAAAAAAGCTTTTAATTAGCTACTAGCCTAAAGAGGATTATACTAATAGACTATACTATCTTACTAATTAATAATTATTCCTATAAAGTATCTAGGGGTATTAGTAAAAAGAAGAAAAAGAATAAAGTATACTAAGTTCTTAATTACTATATAGAGCTTAGGGTACTAGGGTAGAAAGGTAATATTTAAAGTAAAGCTTTTAGTGCTTTACTAACTAATTAGGACTATAATAATGTTATAGATAGGGGAGAGATCTCTAATTATAATAAGGAGTATAACTCTAATCTTATCTCTTATAATCTAGTCTTATTAAAGGAGATACCCCTAAAGATTATAGTAGTTATAGAGAATGTTTTTTACCTTTCTATAGCTTATACTTTCCTAAAGATAATTATTATTAACCTAATTAAAGGTATCTATTTACTGCTAAAGGAAGTAATTAATATCCTCCTACTAGATCTAATTAGGAAAGTAGATATTAATAGGGGTAGAAATAGAGTAATAGAAAGACTTATAGCTACTTATAGTATAGTAGTAAGGCTAAGTCTAGCAGGAGAAACATATATTTATATATAGGTTAAGGAACTAGGATTTATAGGTATTAGTAATATAACTAAAGGGTATTTAAAGGTAGTTAATAGACTAATTAGGGGCTTAGTTTCTATATTAGTACTAAAGGTTATTCTTATAGTCTTAAATAGTATATAAGCCCTAGATTCTAGCTATAGTAGAGGTTAGGCTTTAGGTACTAGAGGAAGGAGAAGGAGTTAATATTATAGGTATTAATTAGGTAGTAATAAAAAGGGGATTAAGTAACTAAAGAAGAAAGAGTCTAAAGATAAAGAAAGTATATATAAAAAGAGAAAAAGGGTACACTAGCTTATTACTAAATTTATTAATAGGGTATTATTATTAATAAAGAAGAAAAGAAGGGTTAGAGGGTAGAAGAAGTAAAGGTCTTTATACTACTTAAGAAGAGAGGCCTCTATTAGAGAAAAGTAAGAATAGCCTTAATAAAATTAGAAGGTATAAAAGGCTATAGTAGTAAATTACTTACTTATCCTTTAGATAGAATTAAGGTAAGGCTATTATAAATTACTACCCTTTATTAGGTAACCCTAGTTATAGTACCTTAAGTATAGGACCTTCCTCCCTTAAGTAGCTTAAAAAGGGGATAAAAAGGCTCTCTTTTTCCTTTATCCTTCTCTTTTAAATTCTTTTTCCCTTATACTTTTCCTACCCTTTAAGCTAAATAAATAAATTATCCCTTTCTTTAATTAATAATAATCTAACCTTACTTATAATAGCTACTATTAGTAAGGATAATAGATACTATATAAAGAAGGTATTTACTAACCTAATTTACCTATAGTAGTTCTTATTAATCCCTCCTAAGAAGGCTAAGTTAATAAAGCTCTAGAAATATAAAGTCTAAAAGATTAATAATTTATAGATTAAGGTAAGCTTCCTAGTCTAATTAAAAAGTTAAAGGTACTAATTAATAGTTCCTTCCTTAGATTCTTAAATATACTAGCTAGGCTCTACTTCTTAGTCTAGCTAGCATACTATACACTAAATTTAAACTTTTTAATCTATTTAAGGAAGGCCTTAAGAGTCTAACTTAGTTTTAGTTAAACATCCTAAACTAGATAATTATAAAGAAGATCTTAAGTAACCTATAGCTATCTTTCTATAAGTATAACTTCTAGCGCTATATCTTTATTAACTCTAAGATTATAGGTTTTTTTAGTGCTTTTATTTAGTGTCTCTTAAATTAAACTCTAGTAGTTAATGCTCTTCTAATCTAGGTATTTCGTATCTAGAATAGAGTCCCTTATAATTACTATACTTATAGCTTCTAAAGCTATATTAGTAGCTAAGAAGAGATAGTAAGAAGTATAACTCCTTTCTTTAAGTATATCTTACTGCCTAGAGAGTTTTATAACTACTATACTAATTATATATATAATAAGGGACTAAAGAAATATAACTTTAAGATATTAGCTAGTTATTAGTAGAATAGAGGTAATCCTAGTGTTAATCTAAAGAAAGAAAAGGTATATAGGTAGAAGATAAGTAGTAATAGTCTAGCTTTATTAATCCCTTAGGATATTAAGGTAGGCCCTATATATCTATATAGGCTAAATAACTATATTAAGGAGGTATATAAGTAGAAGGCTAGTTAGTATAAGGAGTAGTATAATAAGGCTAGCTATATCTTAGATATTTATAAGTTAGTCTATTAGGAGTAGTATTAGAAGGGAATAATGCTTAAGGAGTAAATTATAGTAGAGGTTTTTAGAATTAGAAGTTAACTATAGTATTAAATAGTTTAGAATAGTTAATTAGTAGAGTAAATTAAAGGAATAGTTCTTTACTTATCTTATCCCCTTATATCTTTTACTAAATCTAGTAAAAAAGGATAATAAATAGTTAAAAGGGAAGAACTATAATAAATAAGGTATATATCCCTATTATAGATATAAGGAAATAAAGGAAATAATTATTATATAGAATTAAGGGAGGAAAAAGGAAATAGGGAGTAGAGTATATAACAATTAGGATACTATTATTTATAACTAAGTTATTTACTAGATTAGGTTATTAGGTTTATCTCTAGAGTCTAAGTCTAAAGAGTTATTTAAATTATTATTATTAAGGTCTTAATTAGATAGTAGATTATTGTTTAGAAGTAGGTTAGTAAGATTTACTATAATCTTAGTGTAGAGGTTATCTTTATTAGGTAAAATAAAAAGGCTATTAGGGCTCTTAAGGAATTTCTTAAGTTAGTTATTTATGTAGGTAGTACTAGTAATTAGGTTACTAGAGAGTGTTTCTAGTTAAAAAGAGGTACTAGATAGGCTAGATAAATAAATTTAAAAGGGTCTATCCTAGTAATAATTAAGCTTTCTAGAGGTAGATATATTAACCTTTTATTAGATATTAAAGATAAGGATAAGGTTATTTAGTTATAAGTAGTCTTTATAGAGGGTATTTAAGTACCTTATGTTAAACTAATTATATATATAGGCTTAGTATTAGGTAATAGTATTTATAGTAAGTCTTCTATCTTTATTAAGTTAGGTAAAGGCTTAGAGTTAGGTTTATGTTTCTTATTTAGGGGTTATAGCTATATCCTAGTTAAGAACTCTCTATATTACTATATAGTCTTTAATTAGAGTAATAGTATGTTATCTATAGATAAGATAGAAAGGAGTATATCTAGTAGAGGTATAGATAGTAGTGTAATTAGTAAAGAGAGTAGTAGGGAGTATAGTTTACATATCTTTAGCGCCTTAATTAGACTAAATATAGAGGGTGTATACAATTAGTTAGTAGCCTTTCTTAAGAAGACTATTAGCTTAAGGGTTATAGGTAGAGATTACTTTACGTTAAGAAGTATAGTATTAATTTAAGAGGTCTATAGTACCCCTATTCTTATATCCCCTATCTATAATTAGAGTACTATAGATTCTATAGTAGTAGATAATATCTTCCTAAATAAACTTAGTAATATTCTTTAATATAGCTTAGTGTATAATTTAAGCTTTAATGTAACTAGTAAACTTATAGTAAGCCTTAACTACTTTCTACTTACCTATATACTAGATATTAAGGGAGACTTATATAAAAGGCTAGGTAATTAGAATTATAGAGGTATATAGGTTATTAAGCTGTCTTAATTAGGCTTTCTAATAGGCTTTATATATAGAGGTTAGGTTATAAATCTAGGTATATATACCTAGCTAGTGAAATTACTCTATAAGATAATAAAATATTACCTCTTATCCCCTATATCTAGATTTATTATAGGCTTAATTAATAAGTTCTTAGTAGTAAGCTTTATTATTAATAACTTAGTAGGGATAAGGTTAGGTAGCTATACCTTATTTAAATAGGAGTTAGTCTTAAATAATAAATTAGGTAGTAATCTACTTAAATTAGCAGAAATAGGAGCATAAGATTCTAGGTAGTTACTTTAGTGTAAGGAGGAAATAGGTAATTTACTTTAAGTATAGTAACTAGTGTTTATTAGGTAAGAGTAGATTAGCTAAAATATTAGTTTTACTATACTAATTAGTAGAGTTATTAGGTTAAGAGTAGGTAGTAAGGAAGAAATTATTAGTAATATAAGTATAGAGGACCTTAGTGTTAATAAAATCTTTAATATTCTCCTTAGTCTTAGCTTTGTATAGATTAGAGGGTTTAGGAGGCTTATATAAAAGACTATTACTAGTAGTATTCTTTTTCCTATTAATATATTTAATCTTAAAGTTAAAAAGTCTAATCTAAGTAAGCTAGTATATTATTATTATAGAGGGTAAGTTATCTATAGCTTTATTAATCTAGGTAATAAGAACCCTTACATTAGTTTTAAGAAGGAAGTTAATATTAAAAAGATAGTTATATAGCTATTTAAGGCTTATAAGAATACCTTATATTTCTAACTTACTTAAATTATAGTTAAGCTCTACACTATACTAAATACTACTTTTAAATTAGGTAATAGTTCTCTAGAGATTAGCTAGGATCTAGCTAAGTATATATCCCTAGCCTTTAACACTTATATTAGTAGTAAGAATAATTTAACTACTATTAGGTCTATAGTTAATTAGGATTAAGATAGGAGCTATAGTAATTACCTATTTAAGGATAGCTATTAACTTAATCTAGAGAGGGCTCTAGGAAAAGGGTTAATTCTTTATAAGGAGGGTATATAAAGGTAAAGCTTTTTCTAAGAAGTGTTTAATCTAGATATAATAAAAGGTAATAATCCTAAGGAATAATTAGATTTCTAGGATATTATTATATTTTTCCTATTTAAGGATCTTAAGGACCTTAGCCTAATTAGGCTATTATCCCTTAATACTATAAATATAGCTAATAATTATAGTAGAGGTTTTATACTATTAGGACTTAGCCTTAGAAATAGTATAGCTAGCTAACTTAATGTTAAATAGGACCTAATTAATATTATAGAAGTACTTATATATAAATTAATAGATACTAAGGTAGTTAGGGAGCTTCTTATTATTATAGTAAGACTAAGAACCTTTAACAGTAATATTATTAATAAAGGTATTATAGTATTCTAGGATTAGATTATAAAGAATTCTTATTATAATCTAATAAAACTAGGTAATAGAGTTTATACCTCCTATAGGAAGAGTATAGTAATAATAGAGGCTAAGAGGGGTAGAGAAGGTTGTTAGATTGTAGCTCTTCTTATTAAGGGAGACCTAATTATAGCTAGAGAAGAAGTTAAGAAGGGAGATAAGCTAATTTATAGTAAATTCTTTAGAAAATAAGTTAGTATTTAGGGGTTACTATATATCTTAAAGGGTAATACTATTAACTTTAGTAGCTAAGTTAATTAGTTAGAGGCTACTATCCTTCTTTATAACTAAGAATTATAGATTCTAGTAAGCAGTATAACTTTCCTTAATAATTCCTTACTAAATATATTACCTAATTATATTAAAAACTTTAGGGAGGAGAGCCTTTAGGATTAGGATACCTTTAGCCTACTATACCTTATATAGGATAGTCTTAATTACTTAGGGAGGGGTAATTATTATATTAAGTTAGCTGTATTTAGAGAACTCCTAGGCTAAAGCTTTCTCTTAGTTAAGAAGAATCTATTTAAGAAGATCCTTCTCTTATAGGAGTAAGTAGTTAGAGTCCTAGAGGATACTATTAAGTTATTTATAGGTAAGTCTTAATTAAGGTTTAATATTAGAAAATTTTAGAGTAATTAGGTTACTATATAGTCCTAATTAGTCTTAAAGCTTATCTTTAATATTATTAATCTTCTTAAGCTTCTATAGGGGGTTACTATTAGGGCTTAATTTATTAGAAAGTATATTATCTACTAGGTATATTTTCTTATCCTTAGTCTTATATATAGTCCTTATAGCTACTTATTAGATATAGTAGGTAATAGCTTAATTAGTAGTCTTAAACTGTTAGATTACCTTCTTAAAGTACTTAATAATCTAATAGGTAATAGTATACTCTTCTTATTAAGTAACTAGTTCTATAGTAAGGTTATAGGAGGTATTATTAGTGTTAGGGTTATATTAGTGTCTCTAGGTATCTCCTTATATAATTGCTAAGATTCTATAGATCTAGGTAGAGTATAGCTTAATTAAGTCTTTTATAATAACTATTATAATATTATCTACTTAATCTTAATTAAGGACTATAGTAATATACTTATTAAGGCTAAGGTTAAGGTCTAGGTAAAAGTTATTAATATTAGTAGTAGTCCTAGTCTTACTACTAGTATCTAGTTTCCTAAGTTAAAAATCTCCTAGAGGTACTAATTAAGCTAAGGTAAGATATCTATAACCTCTAAAGGCTTATTTATTCTAATAATACTAATAGGAACTCTAATTTAGGTATCTTTAGTATAGATAAGGGTAGTAATTAGGTTATTACTATATCTAAAAGAAAGCTTTATATTCTAAATAAAGGGAAGGCTAAGTAGTAGTTAATTAGAGGTCTTACACTTATCCTTAATAAAAAAGGTAGATATAACTTAGTACTTATTAATCTAGATATCTATAAGGTAGAAACTATTAAAGAGTAAGGGGTTATTATTCTTAAAGGTTCTTATCTTAAGTCTAGTTTAGGTATAGGGAATACCTACTATTTTAGTGTATTACTTTAAGAGGATATTAACTTAAGTACTAGTGTTAAGGATTATAGTAATTAGAGAGCCTTTATTATCCTAATCTATACTTAATATCTAGACTTTAAGTTAGAGATAAGCGTTTAAGATAATTAAAGTAGAAACCTTAGTAATAGGTTTAATATCTTTAATATATCTAATTATAATAGAGGTAAGAGTACTAGTAGTAATAAATCTATTATAGTTATTAATAAGCTTTTTAATCTAAGCCTTTTACTAACTTATCTCTATAATATTAGCTAAGGATTTTAGTACCTTAATTAGAATTCTATTAGTATTAATATAACCTTAATTATAAAGGGTAGCGCTTATAGTAATATTAAACTCTAGCTAGATCTTCCTTAGGATTCTAATAAGAAGGGAGATAAGTGCTTTAAGTTTCTTCTTAGCTAATCTTTAGGCTTCTTAGTATAGATCTAGCTCTCTAGGCTAGTTAGATATTATTATCTTAAGTAAGTTATATAGCTAGTTAAATTATTAATTAGGGGTGCTAGAAGGGGGTATAGTCTTTAAGTATTAGTTATCTTTAGTTATTAGAGGATTATCTTAGGTATAGCTACTAGAGGTAGAGAAGGGGTCTAATTAAAGCTACTATTATTATTATCTAAGTTAAGCTCTATAATCTCTTATTCTTTATCTATAAAGGAGATAGTCTTAGGTCTAATTAGAGGTAGAGGGGATAGCTTTTAAGCACTATAAGTTACCTTAGAGTAAGAGTTAGTTATTAATAAGTAGGTCTTTTAAGCTTAACTTTAGGTAATAGTATAGATATTAGTATATTCCTAACTAAGGGAACCTAGGTATACTATATAAATATATTAGGCTATAGCTAGAGGAGTTATATTAGGTAGAGTAGGAGAAGGCTGCTAAGGAAGGCTAATCTACTAATTAAGGATCTATTAAATAAGGCTCTTAATATTATTATTAGAGGTTATATTAATAATATAGGTAAGGAGGGTAAGCTAATTAGCTATACTATATAAGTAGTCTTTATTAATTATAGTAAATAGAATCTCTATAAGGGAAGACTAGCTATTATATTATCTATAAAACTAGCTTCCTCTAATTAGGATTATAAGGTAAGAGGTCTTATCTATAGTATACTGCTTATAGTCTTAGATAATATAGTAAGAGTTAGAATAGTAGTACTAGTATTAATCTCTTAGACCTATAACTTAGGGTTAATTAAGCCTTATAGTATTAACCTTAAAGACTTAAGTAGAACTTTATAGCTAAATAGTATTTTAGTAGATCTTAAGCTTACTTATACCTTAAGCTAGGTCTTAATTAGTTATATTTAGAGTTAGTTAGTTAATCTAGATATCAACTATAGGCTGTTAGGGCTACTGTTAGGGTAGGTATTAGTATCTAGGGTTACTCTAAGGCTGCTAAGTTATAGGCTAGGCTAAAGAGGGAGTATTAGTAGCCTAATTAGAGGTAAAAAGAGGGGAATACTCTTTCTTATAGGTAATTACATTAAGAAAACTACCTTTAAAAGTTATATACTTTCCTGCGTGACGCAGTAGCGTGTGTCTAGCAGCGTCTATACGCTTTTAAGTAATAGACAGTTAGTTTAATTCTAACTGTAGGAATACCTTTTGTAGTAGTCTAATTAGTTACTAGGTACCTACTATAAATAGAGCCTTAGGCCTTACATGCATAATAGGGCCCTAATAATAGTATAACAAACAATATATTAAGTTAACGTATAGTATAAATATTATATATTTAGTTAGATAAAGATAAGCTACTATATAGTGTTAAATATAAGGGGTTTTCTCCTAAGGAAGAAAAGGTTTTCCCCTTATATATATATAGATTAGATTAGTATTATATACCTAGTATAGTATAGAGCCCTCTACCTTATATAGCAATATATAAAAGTTAATTCTCTAAAAGTTATATACTTAGTTAATTAAATAAATACCTTAAGGGTAATGCTAACCTTATTAGTAGCCTTCTAGATAGTATCCTTATAGAATTACTTATAAACTAGCTTAATTAGACTTTTGTCTAAGATAGTATAGAGGTCTTATTACTTAGCTTAGGTAATAATATTATTAATCTTAGTAAATAGAGCTTAAGTAGTACTTAGATTAGAGGTAGTAATAGGGGTACCTTTAGTAACTTTCTTAATCTACTCTTTTTTATCTAAAAACTAGTTAGTATCCTATTAACTATACTCTTATATAAGAAAGGCTTAGCCTTTAGACTAAGGTAAGTACCTAATTATATCCTTAATAGGAGTCTAATAGTTACTACCTATAGTATAAGTAGCTAGCTTACCCCTAAATTAGTCTAGGACTTTTAAGATCTTATATTAATCCTTAAACTTCTTTAGGAACTCTATAATGTTATCTCCCTTAAAGATAGTAGCTCTATCTTAACTAAGAAAAGGGATCTTATAGAAGTTTATATTCTCTATTTAATTAGTCTAAATAACTATAGAAGTTAAGGCTTAGGGAATGTTAGTCTAGATATAAGCTATAATTACTCTAAGGAGGGTATTAATTAAAGTATTAATAGGCTAAGGGGTAGTAGGAGGTTAAGGAGTACTAGTAGACTAAAGAGGCTTAACTAAACTCCTTAGATTAGGTGTTTATCCTACTTAATTAAAGGGAGTTAGTCTATCCTTATTATTAGAGGACTTAATAATATTTAGCTTTTAAAAGGTAGTAAAGGAGGGACTAATAGGCTAACTATTGATTATAATAGTAGGAGATATAGGCTAGGAAGAGTCTCTCTAGGGGAAAGTAGTATAGTTATTACTTATCTTAGTAACTTAGTGTTATTAGTTATTAAGGTTATTAAGAATTCTAATAATTATATATTAATTAAGATTCTTTAGATAGAACCTTAAAATAGTAGAAATAGACCTCCCTAATAACTATAATAAAGTTACTACTATAATTAAGGTAGTCTTTATAATTAGAGTTAGTCCTTACTATATAATTAACTATAGCTTTAGCTAGAGGTTTTTATAGACCTACTCTAATCTTAGCTAGAAGTATTAATAAATATTTATTATTACTTAATCTATAAATACCCTTAGACCTATAACTCTACTTATCTAGATTAGACTAAAATTAAGCCTTTAAACTAGATAATCTAATAGGGAATAATCTACCTATATAATTAAATAAGTCTTCTAGAAGCTTCTTACTTTAACTTAACCCTTATACTTATAGACTATAATAATAAATCTTAATAATTTTAAATCTTATATTTACCTTATTAATTAACTTATTATTATTACTACCTAACTCTATAGGCTTATTATCTTTTATCTACTAATCTACTATTATCTTAGTAGTTTTTAAGGTCTACTATATTCCTATTATCTAAACGCTTCTATTACTTATTTTTATTATCTTATTATCTTTTTATTACTTTAATTAGGCTCTTACTACTTACTTTTAGCCTTAATTAGTTATTCTATATCTTAATTACTTAAATCTATTACTTTATTTAGATTTCTAGAAGGGGAGACTATTAAAAGTATATAGTAAAGGATAGCTAAAGCAGTAAGGTAACTAAGACTAATTACTATAACCTACTAAAGCTAACATAAGATACCTTCTTAATTAGCATAAGAGCTATCTTAATTAGAGGTTTAGAAGCCCTAATTAAGACTTACTTATCTAACTAATTAAAGGAGAGAATACTCCTAAATAACTTATATAACTATAATTAAAAGTAAATTATTAATAAAAGGCTCTAGTTTAATCTAAAGGATCTTAGGGTCTTAATTAAAGGAAAAGAATTAGTTATATTAAGTTCTCCTAATTAGAGCAGTCTAGCTAAGTCTATATATATCTTAATTAAGCGTTAGTTACGTAATTAAGGGAACCTAGACACTAATTATGCCCTGTTTCACTAGTATTATAGAGAGTAAGGGAAGTAATAGGCTAGTGCTAGGATCTATAGTATTATAATCTATTTAGAAAAAGCAGCCTAGATCTAGGGTATAAGTATTACTAATTAAGTATATCTTAGCTACTAGAAGCTACTTACCCCCTATAGTTATCTATAAGGGTAAGTTAGTCTAGGCCTAGTAGTTTCTATTAGATCTATCCCCTTATAATAGCTAGTAATTTACCTATTTAGATAATAGCTAGATAAATAATTAGACTACCCTTAACTAGCTAGAGAAGGTCTTTATCCTAGGGATTATTCCTACCTAGCTAGATAAGGCTAAGTTATTAGTTATAGATAGGTATTATAGCTATATAATAATAGAATTTATATAGTAATACTAGAAGTATAAGATCTATCTATTATTTCTACCCCCCTATACCTTTACTATCCTCTAGCCTCTTAATATATTAGTCTTTAGCCTATTAAAGTAGGCCTATAGGAAGGAGGTTAGATTTATCTATAACTAATATAGTAACTTAATAGTTATAGGTAAGAGGATATTTCTAGGCTATTATTATAAGGCTAGAAGGGTAGCTATAACTAGCTAAAATATAAAAATAGGCTAGAAGTAGGCTAGGTTATAGCTAGTCTCCTTAAGGTATCCTCTATCTAATACTATAGTTATTAAGGTAACCTCTAGTTAATAGGCTAGCTAGTAGACTAGCTAGTAGTCTAGCTAGTAGTCTAGCTAGTAGTAAAATAAAGCTATATCTATTATTCTATAGTTAACTCCCTATTACCTAGCTAATCTATAATATTAATTATACCTATTTACTTAGTTAGATAAGGATAACTTAGATACCTATACTATTTATTACCTATCTAGAAAGGTATAGAAGGGCTATAATAAGTAGGTAACTAGACTAGCTATACTAAAGTAGTAGGTCTAGCAGCTATAGGGTTAGGTATAGGAATAACACTAGCGTAAGAGGAAAAAGGTCCCTATATCTCCTAACAGTAAGTTTGTAAGGATAGAGTAGATCTAACAGACTCTATTATTGTCTAGTAAAGTAGAGGATAGTCTAGATAAATCTAGCGTATTAGAAATACTTAGTAAAGCTAAAAGCTACATCTAGGTAGGTAGTAGGGTAGAGGAATAATAGATAGGAATAGTAGTATAGGTAGTAGTAATAGTAGTTTAGATGTAGGGGTGGTTTGTAAATAGGGTAGGTAGGTTACTTAACTACCTACCTAGGTATAGTTTGGGTGCAAAAGTCCTGCACACCCCTACATATACTATAATGCCACTATTAAACATTAACATACTAGATTATTAATATTAGGAGTAATTCATACCTAAAAAAGATGAAATAATATGCTAAAAATTGCTTAGATTATTCTCTTTACTATTATATATACTAACCCTTTACAGAATGTAAAGCATCTAACTGTTAACGTAAGGAGTAAATATATTAGTATATAACATTATTATTAAGAGCATCCTACGCCTTAAGTATATACGCCTTAAACTTTATAATATCTTCTGCATTATCCTTTAGGAGGTAATAGTCTAGAAATATCTCTTTAATCTTTAATTTTAATAAAGTCTATACGTTTTTAATAAGGTTAAGATCTAGAGAATACAGCAGCTAGTTAAGTACCTAAATACTATACTCCTCTAACTAACTTTATATTACCTTAGATATATAAATTTATATATTATCCTACTAAAAGTAGTAGCCTAGAATATACTCCTACTAAAATGTCTTCTTAAGTGCTTTAATATAGGATTATAATATATATCTATTACTCTTAGCTTTAGAGTCTCTCTCTATAAAGACTAAGTAACCTTTACTAAACGTTAAGATTAATGTAAAGACTATAAGGGATATTGTTAGTTTCCTGTAATTCTAAGTATTAATATTCTCTAGGTATAATCTTTATATAAAATTAGATATATATCCCTAATAGTATAGGTTTAACAGCTTATTCTAGATAGTGGCTTTATTACTAAAAATACCCTCTATAAGGGTTTAGATCTATAGACGCTAATATCTATAGAACTTATGCTACCTTTTTATATCCTTATCTATAAGTTAGATCTTCTTTAGAGTATACTACTTCTATATATTATTATTGTATAGAACTTATTATATAGTATTATAACATATAGGTAGTATATAGCTATTAACTTAGGTATAGAGCTCCCTTACTAAGATTTATAGGCTTTAGCAGACAATTAAATATATATAACGTTTATTCTAAGGGCTTAGCTTCTTTAGCTAACTAGGGTAAGGTAAGCTATTAAAGGTATAGTAATTCTAAGAGCATGTAACTGTTTAAGTAACTATAGTGCAAGCAACACTAAATACTTTAGCAATTACCCTCTTTAGCATTCTAGCTATTGTAAGTAAAGTAATTGCTATATGTATCTTAGGAGTAAGAGGCCTAGAAGGTTAACAATTTCTTAATAATTCAGCACTAAAAGTTTGTAGTTAAGAGGTTATTTCAAAAAGTTATATAGTTAGCAAGTTTCATCTAGAGGGGGTGGACACATTAAGGCTGTGATGTTTCAGGTGGGGTGTGCAGGACTTTTGCACCCTAACTGTACCTTACTTGTGCAGAGTATTAGAGTTGACAGACCCACCCACTCACTGATCCGGGATCCCTAACTCGGCCTGGGGATCATAGCTTGGCGGAGCTCAGTAACACACGTGACACACCCGGCTGAATCAGGGGTTCCCCCGGCTCACAGTACCTGTAGTGCAAACTGAGGACTCTCACTGAGGACTCAACCAAGAAAGTCGGGCGCGGATGATCGGCAAGCTCATGACGGTCTACAGTACACTAGAGCCCTTGTGTTCCCCCAATAAAACGCCCTGAAAAGTTGCAACAAAAACCATTTAGGGGGCCTCTGAGTGGCCTCAAGCACGTGACTCCACCTCTGTTTAGCGTGCAGTGCAGGCTTTTCTTGTGTTGCTTTTTTTTCTCCGTACGACTCGTCCGACTTCCTATCATAACTCCGAGCAGGCGATCCGAGCAGACTTGGGATCATGGCCTTCAGACTTATAAGTCTTGCAATCCGCGTGAAATAGTAGTAACTATACCGCCAGAATCCCGTCGTTGCAAACAAAGGGGGGGCAGGAAGAAAGAAGCCTTTCGACCATCATCATTCATGTCCTCCAACACGTCTTCATGGTTGACGCGGCTTGCCGAGGAGAGTGGCTTCACCTCCATTCTCGGGTCCTGCCGCGACACCAAGGTGCTCTGCCTCCAGCGTTTCGTCCGCCTCTTCGCCTACGGCACGTCTTTCCTCATCCTCGTCCACTTCCTCTCCAGTCTCGGCTTCTCCGACGAGCGCATCGGCCTGTTCATGACGCTCACGCTCCTCGGGGACGTCGTCGTCAGCTTCTTGCTGACCGCCGTCACCGACCGCGTCGGCAGGAGAAAGATCCTCGCGGCGGGCGCGGTCCTGATGGTCATGAGCGGCCTGGTCTTCTCGTGGTCCGGCAGCTACTGGGTCCTCGTCGCCGCCAGCATCGTCGGCGTCATCAGCCCGAGCGGCAACGAGATTGGTCCTTTCCGCGCCGTGGAAGAGTCCATCCTCGCCCAGCTCACCGACCGAGACAAGCGAAGCGACATCTTTGCCTGGTACACACTGTTTGGCTCCGCCGGCGCGGCTCTGGGCACGCTTGTCTGTGGCTGGGCTGTCCAGGCTCTCGAGAAGGACGAATCCTGGACTCGACACGAATCGTATAGAGTCGTTTTCCTCATCTACGCGGGGCTCGGGCTCGTAAAGCTGATGCTCATCTTCAGCCTCACGTCTGGTGTTGAAGGAGTAGCAGACAGTCCAGTTGGCCGGACAAGGGGAGAAAGACAACAGCTCCTCGCCGACGACTCGGACGACCAACAAGAGAATCGCCCTCAAAGCTCAACCGACGAAGGACGGCCAATGCCGACCCTCCTGGAGCGGTTACGGGCCTTGGTGCCCTACATATCCCCGTTATCCCGCTCCATCTTGTTTCGACTGCTCCTCTTGTTCTGCATCGATTCTTTTGCCTCGGGCATGGCGTCCCCGTCCTGGCTCACCTATTTCTTCACCACGGTACACTCGCTCCAACCCGGATCGCTGGGCACCCTCTTCCTGGTGACGAACCTCCTCGCCACCGTCTCGAACCTTGCCGCGCTTCCTCTCGCACGCCGTCTCGGGCCGCTCAAAACAATGGTCTTTACCCACCTGCCTTCGGCCGTCTTCCTGTCGATGATACCGCTGCCCTCGCCAGGCCCCGTAGGAACCTGGGCCGCCATGGGGCTTTTGTCCTTGAGGGCTTGCACGCAGAGTATGGACCAAGCACCGAGACAAGCCTTCCTCGCCGCGGCAGTCCTTCCCAGCGAGAGGACGGCCGTTCTGGGTGTGGTCAACATTGTCAAGACGCTGGCGCAAGCAGGTGGTATTGGCTCTGCCGGGTTTCTCTCGGGGAAGCATCTCTGGGTGGTCGTGCTTTCGGGGGCGGGAGTTCTGAAGGCGTGTTATGATCTTCTGATGCTTGGAATGTTCCTGGGGCTCAGGGATCGGGAAGCGAGCAGCACAAAGTCCCGCTCACGAGATGAGGAAGAATCTTGAGGGACCGGTGAATCCACTGAAAAGCCAACGGTTGTCGGAAGCACATAGATTTGTTTAGCAAGAAGGGGCGGCTTATCGGAAACACATAGATTTGCTTAGCAAGAAGGGGTGGTTTACCGTAATTAAGAAAGACAAATGACTGTCAAGGCTAGTCCGACCGCTTCACTCCCTCCTTTCTGACGATGTCTTCTAGTTTGCGCAGTTCAAACGTTCTGTAGGAGAGCTCATCCAACAACCATTCACCAAATAGCAGCCTGGCAAACCAGACCGTTCCCGCCATACCGCCGGCCCAGAACCAGTTTCTGGCACCGCCGAGCCAGCCGCCCAGCCAGCCCTCGCCCTTCAAGGCCTCTGCGACAAGCTGCTGGGCAAACTCCTCCGTCGAGACGGTCGCGTTGTTTTGGGAAAAGGTCAGGCGCTTGACGTACACGTCTTTGGCCCGAGCATAGAGGGAATCGGGCGGCAGCTCGCGGTTGAGCTTGGCGATCTGGCTCTTGATGGTCCCGGTCATGGACACCATGACGCGGACGCCAAAGGGACGCAGCTCTTGGCGAAGAGTGCGGCTGTAGGAGTTCAGGGCTCCCTTGGTCGCCGTGTACACCGAGCCAAAGACGTAGGGCGAGATGGAAGAAAGGCTGCTGATCATGATGATGAGGCCTCGGGCCGGGATCAACAGGGGCACAAAAGCCTGGACCATGGCCATGACACCGAACACGTTCGTCTCAAATGTCTGTCGAACCTCGTCCATGTCGATGTCCGTGGCCGGTACGGTGTGGGTCAGACCGCTGCCCGAAGTGGTTGGTTATCAGAAAACGGGCTCAGTAAGTATCCAAAGACTGTTTGCAATAATACAAAACAGCCCACCAATGGTAGTCGCTCCGGGGACCCTTGGCACTTTGTGGGATCGGGACGAACTTACGCGTTGTTGACGAGAAAGTCGAGACGACCTCCCGTCAGCTCGGTAACATTCTTCTTGCAGACGGCGATGCTCTCGGCGTTCGTCACATCGAGCGGAAGGGTCGTTAAGCCCAGGTCGCTCAAGTCCTTGAGCACTTCGGGCCGACGGGCTGTTGCGATGACGTGAAGTCCTGGCCACAAGGTTGTCTGTAAGTAAATTAAAACAGATGGACGTCGCCAACTGCAGCGGGTTGTGATTAGGAGATCCGAAAGCTCATGGCACACCCACCTACCTTTGGCATGAAACTCCTTGGCCAAGGCGTGGCCGATTCCCCCCGGGGTGCAACTGTTGTGGGTAGCACGTCAGCACACGAATTAAAGACTGACGGCAGATGATTCTTGCAGCGAGTCAGGGTCCAGGGATGAGGAGGCGAGGTCTTGGGGGGCTTGCTTACCCGGTAATCAACACCGTCTTCATGTTTGCTGGGATGCCCATCTTGACTCTGAGTGGCGGTACAAATGTTTCTCGGGTAAGGTGGTATGGAGGACGGCAAGGGAGCTTGGGGCGATGGGGCGAGCGTTTTCAATGTAAAACAACTCAGGAGGACACTCGGACTCTCTCTCTGTGTGTCTCTGATGAAAGACATGTGGATCGTGCATGGCCACCCTGCGATCCGCGGACTTCCGCTCGATATTCCGCGAACCCCGGTCGACTGCTTAGTCATCAGCGAGAAGGCAGGCAAAAAAAATACTCCGTACATACGCGCACAGCATCTGCCGCCATCATGGGCAATGAGATGCTCCGAATCAAAGAATTTTCGCTTTTTCAATAGTGAGGAATGGGCATTATCCATACAAATATTTGTGAGTTCTAAGATGTATTCAAAGTGTTGGAATGCCGATCGGACTATCTATGGGAAAGTGGTGTCGGCGGCCTGGCTAGACCAATCACATCCCGCGGAGGCACCTCCGTCAGAAAGTGGGTCCTCCCGGCCAGCCATATCACGGCCTCCGTCGATTGCTGCCCTTCAGTTAGATCCTTGCTTCTACCTACACTATACCCTAGAATCTACGAATGACCTCATCTTATTGAGATCGTTTGTTCACTTCAGTTACCTTTGATACCTTACCAACAAGCTTGTTCTCACAACGGAGTCACCCACAACAGACCAAGCTATCAAAAATACTCGCTAATTGACCGATACTGCCAACTACCGACGACAGATTGCAGGGTTAGCAGACTATAGGTACTTAATGTTGTTGTCAGGGGGGCTTGGTTCATCTTATTAGTCAGTCTAGTGCTCCATAATGTTTTGCCTCAGGCAGTAAAGAGTAAAGATGGCTTGAGAGGGTAAGTAAGATGATTATGATTTCGCCCATCTCACTGATGAGAATGCTGAGTCCTACCAACTGCGCATGCCTAACTCCCTGAAGAACCAATCTCCCAGGCAGTCTCTTTTTTGACCGAGCTAGCTCGCCTGATGCCTTGCGCGTTGACAGTAGATGGAGCTGTTTACAATCCCAAGCACGACATGACCATTGACGAGTGAAAGACAGCCGAAGGCCCCGTCAAAGTGTCGAGTACGAGATTATTTGGTTTCCTAGTACATAGGCTCATTATGTTGGCATCGCTACGCAAAAAGAAAAACCAGAACGGCTCCAAAGCACATTTTTGCAAGTTTAGTACAGTTCCACTCATCGCCATGGCCGCGTCGATTTCTCGGGTGACCCTCGAACACCATCGACTGCCCTTCGGCATTGCCGAGACGCAACCGCGTATTTCGTGGCGTTTCGACGGTAATGATGTTGACTGGGAAAATAGCGCCTACGACGTTGACGGTCCCAAACGCCCGATATACTCCATAAAGTCCTTCCCAGTGGGCGCCAACATCACTCGCGCTCGTCCGTAAATCACGGCCTTGGGAGTATACGAGGCCGAAATCAACGGCAACCTGGTTGGTTGGCTTCGACTCACGGTTTCGGGCCCCAGACTCCAGCGGGACAAACATCACGCTTCACCACGCCGAAGTGTTGGAAGACGGAGAGCTCGCCCTCCGGCCGCAGCCCGCTCAGACTCCAGAGTCGCCGTAGCTGCCGACTGCCTCGTCTTGTAATTACGAGAACGGCAACCAGGCTTGAGTACCACGCTTCACTTTCCACGGATTCCGCTAATTATGCCAGATTGATGGGTTGCCTCAAAAGACCCCATTGATTGCGGAGTCCGTGGCTGCAGTGCTTGTCCATAGCGACATGGAACAGACATGTTGGTTCGAATGTTCGAATCAACTACTGAACAACTTTCATCATAAAGTGCGATGGTCCATGAAGGCCAGCTTTCTGTCGATCCCACCGACTGTCCTGGCAGTGTCCACAACGTGACGAGCGACTTGAGTGGACCGGCGACGCGCAAGCCTTCGCTCCGACAGGCTACAGCTAACTATCTTTACGATGCGGCCGGGTTTTGGAAGGTTTAGCACAAGGCCATTTGTTCCGAGATGCAAATCGCCGTTGCCCCGGCTCCCGGTAGCAATATCACCATAGCTAGCACGAAGTACACTGTACATCGGTCCTTACGGGGAGGTCAAGGTCCAGTGGTGGTTTGAGGAAAATGCGGAGGAGAACGCTGTACATGTAACATCGCAATGGGTTCCACCTGAATGCCAAGATCCGCCCAATGCAAAGGCTGACATCACGCTGCCAAACGGAGGGGAGACACAAGAAGTCGGGTCTGGTTCTTACTACGAGTTCCATGATCCAAGCTACCAGTTGACTTGAAATCTGTCGCCTGGCAGGTGCTTGAATGAAGGTTTGAGCTGTTCGATTCAAGGGAGCGAATACCATGTACTGCAATGATCTATCTAATTATGGGCATTGCAATAATGAGAGTAGGTGTTTTACCTTTTGAACCCATACCAACGAACACGCAAGAACCATAAGATGATAAGATGGGCATCATCCAATGAGGCAGAAAAAATAACGCCGTTTTTCATAAGTTCCAGATGCTTCAGCCATGCAGGTTGTAACTGTGAGATTTGTTTGAACCAGTGATAGGCATTCATAGATTGACTTGGGAAAGGTTATTGGAAAGCTTGTTGATTCAATTAACAATCTCTTTGCTACATACATGATATCCTCAACGTAATATCTCGGTCACTCTGAACTCTTTCCCGCTGTATTGGACCACTGCTTACTCGGTACTCCCACTTGGCTGTAAACGAACTGTGTCTGCTTTGGACCGGACCTGTATTTGGTCGGCCTATCTGGCTGGCTCAAGCCTACATGGGCAAGTAAGACTCATCCGCACTCGTCTCAGCTCGCTTCATAGGGAGGTAAGACTCATCCGCACTCGTCTCAGCTCGCTTCATTGGCAAGTAAGACTCATCCGCACTCGTCTCAGCCCGTCTCATGGGAAGATAGGACTCGTCGGCACTGGTCTCGGCTCGCTTCATAGGGAGGTAAGACTCATCCGCACTCGTCTCAGCTCGCTTCATGGGCAAGTAAGACTCATCCGCACTCGTCTCAGCCCGTCTCATGGGAAGATAGGACTCGTCGGCACTGGTCTCGGCTCGCTTCATAGGGAGGTAAGACTCATCCGCACTCGTCTCAGCTCGCTTCATGGGCAAGTAAGACTCATCCGCACTGGTCTCGGCTCGCTTCATAGGAAGGTAGGACTCGTCGGCACTGGTCTCAGCTCGCTTCATAGGGAGATAAGACTCATCCGCGCTCGTCTCGGCTCGCTTCATGGGGAGGTAGGACTCGTCAGCGTTGGTTTGAGCTGTTTAAAGTCAGTACAAGTCAGCACTAATGTGAAGTGTTTAGCTCACCATGGCCGGACTGGGGGATAGTAGGCAAAGATGCAACACAGGCCGTCAAGGCCATCAGAACAATGGTGACCCTCATTTTTTCTAAAGTCGGAATTGATTTAGGATATCGTAATAATTAAGCGTCGTACTCGTAGTGTGGAGAGGTCCAAAGGTCTACAAATTCGAAGGCGGCGGACTGGTTGATATTCTCTCTGGTCTAGCTGTAACCCCCATTCACTAGGTTACAAGTCCAAAAGGTGGTGGGCAACACCGGAGGATTTCAAGTTTGAAAAAGTGCTCGTGGGAAAAGAATCCTTGGACCTTTCCTGCTCATGCAGCCGATCAAAAAGGCAGGTGACATCGGCAGTAAGCAAATCGTACTGTCACGATATACAACACACATGTCACAGGTTTAGCTCCAGATTCGTGTTTGAGCTTACGAGATTCCATATGGTGGCCAAACCAAGAAGCGTCGGGCATGAAGGATTCGAGTTAGCATCCATTAGCCCTCTTATGCATTGGGCTAACCACTGAGAATGCGTTCTATGGAGTGCTCTCAGTACTGACCTTCCACTTCGACTTTAGCTCATTGCCCCGCAACTGGGAGGATTCATGTTGCATGCAAGAGAAGAGTCGATTCGAAAGATTATGACTGTTCGCAAGCGATAACGTGAGCCACTCGTAATCGGCGGGGTCTGACTTTACAGTGATTTCTTACGTAGAATGTGGTTTCTAGAAAGAATTCCCTGGCTACTGTGGCTTGGCTGCTCTCGTCACAAATAATACAGAGTGGTGTGATGATATCGAGATAATACTCAGACGGTTAGGTGTTTGGCAAGCTGCACCACAACATTACAACTCACCTAATCTTCACTTGGTATGGAATACACCAGTTTCTTGTTCTTTCCCGCTCTTGTAGTGGGGTCGTCCAATGCTTGATCTGACGAAGTCTCGCGCGAAGTGGTGTGTGGGCGAGAAGGACGAGGTGGCAACGTTTGTGGTGGGCCGGGATTGGGCCGTCCGGACTCGGGGAGGGAATCATCGGCTGGTTTTGGATCTGGTTGGCGGGAAACTTGCCGGCTTGGGTGTTTATCTGTTCCTTTAGGATCCTATTGCACCGCTAGATGTCGTTCCTCTTCCTGTCAGTGGAAGTCCAGGCTTCGTTAGCCAAACGTAAGCGCAGAACGCCATCCAAGATAAGATCACCGCAATGATGTAGACCTTCCAATTGCGGTGAGAAGGATGGGGAGATGGAGTCATTCATCGTACTAGTCCGCCCTTTTGGATTGTCTCCGCCGCCATGCTTACGGCCACTGGCCGGGCTCGAAGATATCAAGACGCCCCTCAGTCTCACGGGTCACATCCCTCCAATGCAGACCATCAAGAAAAGACCAAGCTGCCAACCCACATCCGGGTGCTACGCGTCTTTGCTTTCTCCGTGTGTCCGAGGAAGGAATCCCTCGGGAACTTCTTGATATCAGTTTTGATTTGTTTTTATCAATCGCCAAAGATTCTTGGCTCATTCTTTCGCCCAGACTTTTACGCATTATTGCCGTCTTGATTCCCCAAATCATTCTCGTTATTCTGGCGCAAAATCCAACACATCTCTGAGCGGTTCTAAACATGGGCAGACATAACAAAGAATACTCGCCCGTCTACTCTGACGAGAGGTCAACGACCAGCCTGGAAGATGTCGAGATCGAACTCGCGGCAGCCCGGGGGCGGCAGCCATCAAGACTCTCCAAGTTTGGGCCTTGGGCTCTCCACGCTGCATTTATGATCGTCTACACGTCAATTTTCATCGTTTCGATGTATCAGAAGAACACAGTCTCTGGGGTTTTTAGTCTATTGGATTGTGGGCCTCACACTATCGATGTTGCCGTCGGGGAGACTGACCGAAGGGCACAGCACCACCGAACGCCGTTGGCGAGAAGACACATCTCGAAGTCTTTCCGATCCAGGGGCCGCCACACGGGAAATATACGGGACAGCCGAGGCCTGAGGTAGACCAGGCGTGGAAAGACTTGTTGCAGTGTAAGACAATCCGAAGCCACCCACTCGAGAAAGTCTGCTGACCCGCAACATGAAGACAACAATATCAGAGTATCAGAAGACTGGGTACACCGTTGGGGTCGGGAACACGAAGCTGTAAAGCTTCCCGACGGTGGCTATCTTGGCATGCTGAGCGTCTTCCACGAGCTCCATTGCATTGTAAGCAAGCATTGCGCTCGCTGTCTGGCGAAAGGGGCACAGTTGGGCAGAGCTAACCAACCAACTCGGGCAGAAACGCCTCTACCAAACGCTGTCTCCGGATTACTACTTCCCCAACGCGACCGAGCGAGAGCTGGCGACGAACCGGGAGCACAACCGTAAGTCGACTGCCGACCTGCCGAATGAGACTGTGGCCGCGGGCGATCGAGTGCTAAAAACCATGCCCGCGCGACGCAGAACACTGCCTCGAGGTCCTCCGAATGGGTGCGGCCTGTCGTGGCGACATTTCCATCATCACTCACATGTGGACCGACATTGATGCGCAGCCCATCGTCAACCAGACAGCGCCACACCAGTGTGTTGACTTCGACAAGGTGATGGAGTACTCCCGTGACAACACCGTAGACGTGTATCAGGAGGACTACATCGTCCACCCCAAGTTCGGTAAGTAATGACAACCAGCTGGCTGCACCATGTTAGTCGAGCATAGGCTGATAGGGAACAGGCCCGTCATTCCCCAAGGGAAACAGTATCAAGCCGTTCAAGGGACACGAAATGGGACATCACCACTAAGGGTCGACTCTCGAGACTCGAGCCTTGCTTGTTTGTGGCCAGGATAAAAGGGATGGATATGTAGAGTATTGAAGTACAATCAAGCCAAGGATGGATTTCCTTCAGATCAGCTGGTGTGACGCGTTTAGATTAAAACATGTAAGAAAGAATGCTACGATCGATAGCTGGGAGAAGGAACACCAGGTGGTTGTCAGTGGCGGTAGCACCGTTCAATGAGCAAGTCTTTGAGAGAAACCCAGTCTGCCGAGCTAGGTACGTACCTATGCAGGAATGTAACTAACTTTGCTGCTCCCAAGGGTTGACATACCTAGATGAGGGGAACCTGTGGGCGGCCCCACCCTCACACCGAGGGCTATCCTATTCTGCTTATCTATTGGCTTCTGACCGAGAGTCACGTGGTCCCAAAATGTCCGCATCGCCGCGAGAAGGAGAGAAGAAAAAAAGTTTCTCTGAACCCGATCGAGCTTCGCATCCACCGCCAAAACGATCACGCCGACCACCCTCTTTTCCCGTCGAACCAAAACGTCCGTCCGTCCCCCTACGCAATTATCAACAACATCCTCAAACCCGCCAGTCTTTTTCTCGTTCCAAGATGCATTTGATGTACACCCTCGACGAGGCGGGCACCCGCGTCTACACCCTCAAGAAGGTGGTTGACGGCAAGGTCACCAAGTCCGCCCATCCTGCGCGTTTCTCCCCCGACGACAAGTGGTCGCGCCAGCGTGTGACGCTGAAGCGCCGCTTCAACCTGCTCCTCACCCAGCAGAGTGAGTCCCCACGATTCGGTTTCGTTTTTCCCCCCAGATCAAACAGCCACTAATACACACGTCTCGTAGAGCCCGAGTAAATTTGTACATCACGCAGTCGGCGAACCAAAAAAAAGACAGAAGAAAACTCCAATACCACGATACTCGCTCAGCCGCGACACCTTTTCTCGAGCACAATAAACATTACATGTGCTGATACCATGGCGACTCGTGCGGAACGAGGAAGGGGGACACGGCCTGGCGCGGCACAGAGGGACAGTGAGGAGTGAGGGGGAGAGAGAGAGAGAGGAAGAGCAACGATGTCTGGGCTGCGCAAAGCTCGAGATCCCGTAGATCCAAAATCAGGCTCTGGTTCACAAAATCCAAAAAACCGGCGTTGGGGAGGGAAGGGCTTGCATTCATGAGGGAAATCGGAGTCTCATTACTCGGTTCATGTTGCGATAGACGCTCTGCGATTCGAAAAGAAAAGAACCCTGAGCGGCGCATCTAAAATTTGACCTTGTCTGTTTTTCTTCCCAATTGTCCGTCCCTCCAGTCGTTTTCGTCCATCATCGAGGGTTTTATTCCAACCCCCCCCATCCCTTTCTTTCCCCTTTTTGAGAGTTTGTAATGGTATCATATGAACATCAGCCTCGGCCTCGCCGCTATGCCCCCTCCCCCTCTTCTTTCATCTCCTCTTACGTCCGTTGATGTTTCTGCCCGGACCCAGCTTGACTTTTCCGTTGGCACTTTGGCGGTCACCAGTAAGAATGCTCGGCAGGTAGTCCTCGTCCATGAGGTCCCTCCGCCGAGCGCGCTGGTTTTCGCCCACGGCCTTCTCGTACTCCTTCTGGTCCTCCGCAAAAATGAGGTTCGTGCCCCAGTTGTTCTTGCCTCCGGCGTGCTTGGCAAGCTTGCCGCTGGCCGTGCCGGCCACGGGCTTGGGGATGCTGAAGACGTTGCCTCTCTTGTTCCACTGGAAGTTACGCTTCAGGTGGATTCTGAACGTGCCGTCCTCCTCCGTCGTGCACGATGTGCGGGTCAGGGTGGCCTGCCCGCAGCTCGGGCAGAACTGTCTGTCCATCTTCTTGCAGACCTGGAAGCACCCGTGGCATCGCAGCACCCAGGTCTTGAGCTGGGTAATGCGAGCCATGGACGGCGACAGTAGGTTGAGGCCGATTCTCAGGGCGACGTTTTGCATGGCGTAATCGGAGGTCAGGATGCCGACCTCGACATCGATCGCGGGGGCCGTCGGCTGGAGTAGCTTGCTGTCCTTCTCCTTGTGCTTCTTGACGTTGGCCGGCGTGATCCAGCCGTCCTCCGAGTCCGACCCTTCGCCCTGCGCCTCGTTGGCGTCAGCGATGCTGGAGACGACGGGCTCGGACGTTGTCTTGTCGTCCACCTCGAGCTTGCTCATGTCTTGTGTAATCTCTGCCGCCGCCGCCGCATCCGCCGCCGCCGCATCCGCATTCTCATTCGCCGCATCCGGCGAAGAGGCTTCCGCCGTCGCATTCTGCTGGTTTTCGCGCTGCGTCGCTTCGGCGCTCTGTTCAAGAGAGGTGCCCTCGGATGGCTGGGCCGGCTCGGCAACGGCGTCGCCTTCGGTAGAGGGCCGCCCCTCTTGAGATTCGACCTCGGCACCAGCCTCGGGCTTCGTTTCCGGGGCTTCGCTGCTGCTGCTAGCCGGCGCATTTGTGCTGGTGTCGTCGACGCGCTGGCCCGGCTCTTTCCTCAGTCTCTGGTCGCCTCCGTTCTTCTCGAGCTCGAGCTCGTAGGTCAGGGCAAGCAGGTGCAAATCGGGCCTGCTGAGAACCTCGAGGTCACCGGAGCGACGGGCAAAGTTGGAAACGAACTTGATGCTGTCGGGGCGGGGGCTGCGGATCTTGACGAAGGGCATGAGGGTGGTCTGGACTCGGGTGCGGGTGTTGACGTCGCGGATTTCGTCGATGATGGAGGGGAGCATGTACAGCTCGTCGGCCTGGGCGAGGAGGGTACTGACGGGAGGGTCGTTCTTGATCAATGGGCCGGTATCAAGGACGAGGGCGTGGATGGGCTTGCGCTCCTCGGGGGCCGTCGGGCTCGCGACCGCCGGGACAGCGGCCACGGAATCGTTTGACATGATGGCGGGATTTGCGTTTGCAAATAAATTCGTGGGTACGGAGATGTTTGGCGCAGAACAGAATACACAAGCAGCCGCAGTCGAAACACTTGTTGAACCGTACGTATACGTGGGCGAGCGGAAAGGCGATGCGGCGAATGATTTTGAGTGCAACGGGAAATTTCTCTATCGCGGGGTTGTGGTGGGGTACTTTTTTTCTTTTCGATAGGGACTTGACTACCTGTATCCGTAGTACCATACCTTCCCTCCTTCTCCCCCCCCACCCACTGTCTCGCTCGGTCAGCGCCATCAGCTCTTGCTCACCCTCCCGTCGGTAGAGCCTTAGAGGTACCTTACCTAAGCCGCTTGAACTCACCGAACTGTGTTCACCGAGTCGGCGGTCCTGCGGAGCCTGGTCCGAACCACAGTTCTGAAAGCAGAATGACTTTAATTGCCTAGCTGTTTACCAACTCTGAATGTGGGGGTTCAGCAGTAGTTCCCTCGTTATTATGTCGTTTGACTTTGTGACTAGATGATTCAATATATAAGAGTCTGCTTCACGTCACCCTGCAACTGCCAACAAATGATATGTGATGCTATTCGGATACAGATACGGGCCTTGGGAAACTTAATGCTTGCTTGAAAAGACAAAGACGCCAAGGTATCTACAGAAAACTTCCTGTCGAACTCTAGTAGCCCCCCACCCTCCTCTTTTTCTTCACCCACTAACTAATACATTGCACAAAAGCATTTGAATAATCCCATTGCCATAGAAGTAATGTTGTAGGCAGACGACTGATATAGGCTGTGGAAGTGCGGTTGTATTGGTAAGAGTCTATGAAAGGTGGTTCTAATGAGTGGATGAGTAATATACTCTCTGGAAAGCCTATGTAACGGGTATACGTATTACTGAGGGCTGTGGGCTGGGTATACTACCCTGCGACACTCCCCCCTAGCTTCTAGCAGGGCTGTAGTTGGCCTGCGAAGCTGCACCCCGGCCGGAGCCGGCCTTTTGCAAAGGGTGGGCCTCCATCCGGCGCTCTTGACCGCGATCCTGGCCGCCCTGCTTCCGGGCTACTTCTATCGGGTTATTCAGGGTGACAGTGATGGGTCAATTGTGCGTATATTCAGAGATGTGTGTGTAACTGTAACTATTGTGCCCTGCTGCTAGCCCCTGACTTAGGCCTATAAGAACCCTATTCCTAGGCGCCTAAGGCCATAACTAGAGCCTACTGCTCAGGAAGAAGCCTGCAGCAGTCCCTCTAGTATTTAGTAAAGGGCTAGCTACGCTAGGCTTAAGCCTATCTCTAGGCCTATACCCTATACATAACTGTTATACCCTATATATATATACCCTTTAATTTAATATACCCCTTTAGGGAAAGACTTCTCTACTGCCTCTATAGGCTATAGAAAGGGTACTACTATTATGTAATCTTAGTATATATAAGAGAAGGTTTTTCTTACTAGCTTATATACTTATAAGACTATTTCCTCTACTATCTATATATTAGGCTTAGCTATTTCTACCTATAGGTAGGCTTTATTAATTATAAGATCCCTTATATAGTTAGCCTTAAAGACCTCCTTCTTATTAGTTATATTAAGCTAGAGTAAGAAAGCATTATACTTTACTAAATTAAGAGCCTTTATTAGGCTGTCTACTATAAGCTTTACTAATAAGGTATATATAATGTCTATATAACTATTAGTAAATTCTTAGTGTAGCTAGTAGTTATAAATATTAATATAGTAGAGCTTAGTATATAGCTATAAAATCTTACTTATAATAAGCTTTACTATCTACTAGTTATTATACTAAATTTATACTCTTATTAGTATTACCTTTATTAATATATATATAGATTAGTCTTTACACTATATAGGTAACTAGTTATATTTAAAGTTATAAGATTAATTAGCTTATAAAAAGTGCCTCCTTAGTAGCTTAAGTAAGTATAAGTAGCTCTACTTCTATTATTAAGGTTATAACTATATCTTATCTATTAGCTTACTATATAATAAGGCCTCTAAAAAGCTTTATTATAAAGGCTTATAAGCTCCTTTAGGTTAGAGTATTATTACTAAAGCTTATATTAGAAGTAACTTTAAAGGTATTATCTTTACTACCTAGCTTAGCGCTAAAGCAAAAGTAAAGGTATTATATTTTATAGAGGTATTAAAGGACTCTATTAGCAGCTTTCTAATATATATTTAAGGGGTTTTAATTAAATCTTATAAGCCTGCTTATAGCAAAAGTAATATTTAGGTATATTATTATAGTAGTATAAAGGATAGTGCTAACTTTATATTAATAATAGTAAATCTCTATAGGGGGGGTATTATCTTTATATAGCAGTAGCTCTTCCTTTATTATAGGTATATACTAGGTAGTATTATTATCTATAATGTTAGTATATATAGGAAGTAGTTTCCTATACTTCTTAGTGTATACAGCTTATAAGAGCTATAAGCAATAGGTCTTTTAGTTATATATAATCTTAAGGCTAAGGAACTACTAGAGATTCTTACTGCCTTTAAGGTAGTATTTAGTCTAAAGTATATATAGCTTATCTATTACTATAAGCTTATAGGCCTTTAGGAAGGTAAGGATGTAATTATTAATATAAAAGAAGAAGGTAACCTCTTCTTTCTACTAACAGTAATCCTCTCTAGCTATATACTTAAAGCCTTACGCTATAAGACTTTTCTTAAAGTACTTTTACTAGATTATAGGTAAGCAGTATAGCCTATAGAGGGCTTTCTAGAGGTATAGGATTACGCCTTTCTTATAGTATCTAGGTAGCATTTCTATATATATTTCTTTATTAATATCTATATATATAAATGTATTTACTATATTATATTAGAGTAGCTTATAATTAAAGTAAGTAGCTATAGCTATTAGGATTTAGAAAGATATACCTATAAGTATTATAGTATATATATCTTAGTTATCTTTTACCTATTAGTTACCTTATATTATAAGCCTAGCCTTTACCTTATTATAGTAGCTATACTTATTAAGCTTATAGGTATAGACCTAATAGTAGCTAAGAATCTAATTACTATATATAGATACCTTAGATACCTTATACTAAGAGTATAAGGTTATATAACTATTAAGGTATAATACTTTAGCTTTATAGAAGGTGTCTTTAAGAGGGTAGTATTAGAGTTAACTATATAATGTAGGGAGTAGTAGGAGTTCTTTCTAGTAAGTGCTATATAGGGTATTAGCTTTATAATAGGCTCTTTCTAGAGATATAAGTACTAGCTCTAGATTATATAATCCTATTATATATAAGTATACTAGGGGTTAATCTATACCTTATATAAGGTCTTATAGGGGGCTAGCCTATAACCTAGGCATTCTAGTGCTATCTATTAGTTATTATTTAGTTTTTATAGAGTTATATATATTAGAATACTTATTATATATATATCTAGTAAGAAATGCAGCCTTAAAGGATATATATAACTGCTAGTAGTGTATTAGAAAGAGGTTTTTATTAGCTTATTAGGATCCTTCTTACCCCCCTATAAATACTGCTATAAGTATAGTAAAAAACACTAATCTTAGGGGTATTAGTAGTAGTATTATAAGCTTAAACTAGGACTTAGTGTATAGCGCTAGGGTAGGAGGCTTATTAGAAGGTATTTCTTCTATACTTAGGGCGCTTAGGGTAGTACTTAGAGGTACCCCCTTAGCTTTATTATAGTCTTTATAGATCTTATTAGCCTCTTTATTAGCTATATAGGATATAGTTATATTATACTTACCTTTAAGAATAAAGCAGTTAATAGTATATTAAATATCTTAAAGGTCTAACTTATAAATATCCTTAGTAAGGGCCTTTAGGTTACTATTAAAGATAAGTTTTTTATTAAAGATAATATCTCTTATTATAAATACTTTACTATAAAGGGGATTCTAGATATAGTATAAGTTACTTAAGGTATAGCTAATAAGATAACCTTTCTATATATATAGGGTAAGCCTTTTTAGGCGCTAGTAGTAAAGCTAAGCGTCTACTATAAGTGTATATACTTTATAGCTATAGACTCTTAAGTGTAAAAGGTTAGGCTAGGTAAATTATATAGTATCTTTACCTTAGAAGTATTTATACTATAACTAGTATAGAGTCTTCTAACTATAAGAGGCTTATAGTATATAGTTATAAAGGTAGGTTATAGAGGTATAAATCTTAGGCTAAAGGATATCTAGAAGCTTTATATAGATAGCTATATACCTAGCCTTATGCTTAATTGCAGCTATAATACGCTCTATAGCACTGTTTTATGCTTAGGTATTTAGTATGCTTACCTTAATGTATATACTGTATGCATTAAGGCTTATAGAAACCTTATTATTATTAGCTAGCTTATTATTAGTCTTAATTACCTTTACTTTATAGCTATAGTATACTTTAAGTATAGTAAGGAAATCTATAATTATTATAAGTAGTATATCTGTCTTATAAGTGTAAAGATAAAAGTCTTAAGTTAGACCTATTATATAGTCTAAAAAGAGTATATAGGAGTAGTAACCTATATAGCCTACTTAAAGGTTGTGAAAGTTAACTGTAAGGCAGTTACTAGGCTTTATATAGATAACTAACTCTTATAGGCTTCTTTAGACTATATAATAGGCTTTACTAAGGGTATAAGCCTTATAGTTAATAGTTATAATAGACTTATTAAGACCCTAGATATATACCTTATAAGTAATATTAGAGATCCTCTTAAGTGCCTCTAAGCTAGGGTATCTAAGCTGCTAGTGCTAGGTAAGGAGGTTACTAAGGATAGGCTTCCTATAGGTAGCTGTTATAAAGGTGTTTCTTTTATGCTTTAGGTATAGTACCTTATCTATATAATTAGCTAGTAGGGGGACTATAGCTATAAGTATAGTGTCTAATAAAAAGGGCTAATAGTCTAGTACCTACTAGCTATAAATCTTATTAATATAGTTAATAAAGGACTTATCTACTTTATAGAGGTAATTGTTACTTAGGCTTATATCCTACTATATCCCTTACTGCTATAGCTTTAAGAAGGAGATAAGGTTAGTAGTAATACCCCTATAAAGGGTAATATTATATAAAGTAAGCTTAATAATGTAATTCCTATACGCTTAGAGCTTAATCTCTATAGTGCTATATACCTTAATAGGTAGCTGCTCTATACCTACCTATATAAAGTTATCTATAGATATACTATAGAGGGTTTTAAACTATATAGTATTATTAAACATATAGATATTACTACCTTAGTTAAGTATTACTAACTTAGCTAAGTAGTATTAGCTCTTATTAATATAAAAGGAGGCTATAGAAATCCTACCTTAGTACCTACTATAGAGTTAATTAGAGCCTTTAGCTACCTATCTTACTATTTAAAGCTTCTTAGTAAGGGTATTATTACTTTAAAGGTATATTTTAATAAGCCTTTTAATACTCTTACTAAGGGGTCTATTGTACCTTTTTAAGTAAGAGAAAGTGTAAAAGCACTATATAATAGTATAATAAAGGCCTATATAGAGCTTATAGGTTATATCTAAAGTTATACGCTTAATAGGTAGTATCTTAACTATACTTATACTTATACTTTAGCGCTTATGCTTTATAGTTATACTATCCTTATATAAAGGTAGAGGGGTATTTACCCCCTTAGCTAATAATACTTCCTTTCTCTTATACCCTCTATAGCTATAGCCTTATCTACTATAGTTATAGTTCTTATAGCCTTCTTTTTTATTATTAGTTTCTATTAGTTTAGTGTAGGTAGGCCTAAAAGTACCTTACTTAGCCTTTTTTATATACTTATTTTTATTAACTAACTATAGGAACTCTTAGATATTAGAGAGGACTATCCCTAGCGTTAGGTAGTTATTAAGTATATTAGTAACCTTAGTATAGTAGTATATATAAGCCTAGCTTATAAGATAGGTCTACTAGAAGGATACTATAAAGGAGTTAAACTAGTTACTTAAAAGCTTAGCTTTTAGGATACTACTAGTAGTAGCTTTATAGAGTACTTTTTTCTACTTTATAAGCTAGGCTTTAACTTCTTTTTTAGTCCCTAGGTACCTTATAGTTACTTAAAGGACTTTTTCTAATATAATATATATATTCTCCTTATATTTAGAAGTATATATTCTTATATAGGCCTAGAGGGTAATTACCTAGGTATTAACCTTATTGTTAGAGGTATAGTAATAAAGCTTAAGGTTAGTAGAAATAGTCTAGTGTATCTATTCTTATAAGTTACTGTAACGCTTAAGGCGCTTCTCCTATATATATAGGTTGTTATTATACTGTATATAGTACTCTTTATATAGGAGAAGGTTAGCTAGAGAGAGATCCTCTAGCTGTAATGTGTGTTATAAGGCGTCTGCTATATGTAGGAGTGTATAACTAACGTCTAGGGCTAGAGTTATGTCTTTAGGCTCCTTGTGTGAGGGCTCTAGCTTAGGTTATAGCTATAGCTATAGCTGCTATTGCTGCTAGAGGGCTGCAGTCTATAAGTATATCTTATATACTAAGATACTTATAGCTCTTAAAGGGGTAGTATTTAATAGGGTATTTATAGTAGTACTTATAGGAGTTATTATAACTATACCTATATATAGGTAATTGTATATTAAGGGCTTTTCTAGCTTAGTAAGTAGCCTAGTAAGTATCTTAGATATATTATATATAGTAATTAATAGGTTAATTATATCCTAAAGCTTATAGGTTTTTACCTTAGTTTTAAGCTAGTTAAACTAGAGAACCTAATTAGTAGGGCTATTAAGAATAGTCTTAATAGTATTAGTAGATATTTTGTAAGCTTATAAATAGCTTTGTAGTGCTTTTTATTATTAGTTTTTAAGTATATAAGACTCTTAATTATTAGGTTATTTAGGGTAATAGTAATAGGTTAATTATATATATATTTAGAGATATATATATAACTATAACTATTATACCCTACTACTAGCCCCTAACTTAGGCCTATAAGAACCCTATTCCTAAGCGTCTAAGGCTATAACTAGAGCCTACTGCTTAGGAAGAAGCCTACAGTAGTCCCTCTAGTATTTAGTAAAGGGCTAGCTATACTAGGCTTAAGCCTATCTCTAGGCCTACGCCCTATACCTAACTGTTACGCCCTATATACATACACCCTTTAATTTAATAACTTCTCTATACCCTTATATAGAGCATAACAGCAAGCCTCTATCTAGTACTCTTAACTGTAATCCTAACTGCCCTACCCTATATAAATCTAGCTTTAAGGCGCTTAGTTAAACAGCAGTTACCTTATCCTTAGTATTAAATATCCCTTATACAGTAATATAGCTAGGATATTTAACTGTAACTACCTCTATAGCTCCTAGCCCTGCTTAGGCTGTAGCAGCTAGTATGCTATCCTCCTTTAACTATCTTATACCCTTAAGAGTAGACCTTAGACCTCTAAAGTAGCCTTTTTCTAGCTCTGCTAATAGGGTAGTCCTCTGCTCCTCTGTGATCTGCCTATACTCTAGGCAGTTAGTATATCCTCTAGTAGCCTCCTGCAGTTAATTGCAGCAAAAGGCAGACTAGCACTAAGACTGCTTATAAGGGTACCTAATCTCCTCTTCCTATAGGCCCTTATTTCCCTAGGCGCCCCTCTACCCCTCTTATAGCCTATTAGATCTATTAGACCTATCTCTAAGCATAGCAAAGATCTTAGCACCCTCTCTAGCCTAGACTAGTGCTGTAAAAATCCTTCTATATTACTCTATAGTCTTAGTAGGCTTACTAATCTCCTGCCCTGCAATATAGGCTTTAAATACAGACTAAGCCTATAAGTAGTAAAAGTAGCTAGTAGCTTATAGGAAGTCTCTTGCTACTATATTACCCTTTGTCTTAGTTATATTATAAGCTTAGCCTTAGAGAAAGGCCTATTACTAGTTATTAAGCTAAGTCTATAGCTTAATATTCCCCCTTACAGCCCTCTTTAGGACCTTTATGTATTTATCTTAGATAGTAGTAGTAATACTAGAGGTAGTTAGGGCTATATACTTCTTTAAGGCTCTTACTAATACCTATAGGGATACTATTAACTCTATTAATAAGCTTACTAATTCTATCTATATAGCTATAAGTAGTGTATTATTAACTATAGTAGTTACTTATACCTATACTGCTTAGTAATCGAGGTATACAGGGGTGTATATAAGTGAAGAAGGTATAGAGGAATAATAGTTATATTGTTAGTTAACTTAGACTGCTTTTTAAGTATATAGAAGAGTAGGAATAGGTCTAAGAGGAGTGAAGTCTATCCTTTTATACCTATTCTAGTTCCACTAGGGTTAGGGTCTAACCCTAACCCTGATCATGTGATTCTCTA